>VDFB02075321.1:372190258-372202132 GCA_007258455.2 Sequoia sempervirens
GTTCCACATTTGCATTAGAAGGGTGGTTAATCTTTGTTTGTTTATGCAAAGAATGCTCAGGTCATCTTGGTTCAATTATACCTCAATGCTTGTGTTCGCTTGCTATATCAAAAATCATGAAAGTTGTACTCAGGTCATCATTGGCGCTAATTTCCCCTCTGATGCTTGTACATACTTCCAACATTTTAAATTCTCTATGATGATTCAAGAAGGCTTATAACAGGCTCAACAAATTGGTTAGTTTCATTTAGTTGCATATTTGTTAGATCATTGTATATATCTGCATATTGGATTCACATCAGTATTCTGAAAGGCTGAATGAAAACATTGACGGTTGTCATGTAGTTTTGAACTCTTTGTGGAGGACATTTGGACATCTCATTCATTCATTATCATTTTATCATTTATCATCATCATCACCATTCTCATTTCTCATTCATATCATTCTCATCCTTCATTTATCATTTATCCTTCATTATCATCATCATTCTCATTTCTCATTATCATTTTATCGTTATCATTCTCATTATCATTTATCATTTTTTATCGTTATCATTCTCCTTATCATTATCATTTATCCTTCATTATCATTTTATCATTATCATCATCATTCTCATGTCTCATTCATTCATTTTTATCATTTATCATTTGTCATTATCGTTACCATTACCATTCTCATGTCTCATTCATTCATTTTTATCATTTATCATTTATCATTATCGTTACCATTACCATTCTCATGTCTCATTCATTCATTTTTATCATTTATCATTTATCATTATCATTATCATTTATCCTTCATTATCATTTTATCATTATCATCATCATTCTCATGTCTCATTCATTCATTTTTATCATTTATCATTTATCATTATCGTTACCATTACCATTCTCATGTCTCATTCATTCATTTTTATCATTTATCATTTATCGTTTATCGTTACCATTATCATTCTCATGTCTCATTCATTCATTTTTATCATTATCATTTATCATTATTATTTCTATCATTAGATCGTTATCTCATATCATTTCATTACCATTGTTTTCATAACATTAGCATTTCTTATTCATTCATCATTTCATATCATTGATCATTTCTCAAATTACTATTATCATTACTTTTTCTTTCATATCTTTATCATTTATCATCTCATTATCATTTTATCATTTATCATTTGCTATTATTTATCATCATCATCTCATATCATTTCATTACCATTGCACTCATTCATCATTTCATTTATCATCGCATTGCCATTTTCATTACATAAACATTACCAAACATATCATTTATCTTTTCATCATTATCATTATCAGTATCACATTCATTATCTATCATTTTCCTATCACAATTCCATGATGCATTTCATACACACACTATTCATTTATGCATTTGCAACAAAATTCAAAAATCAACAACTCATATTTACATTATCACAATCATTGCATTTACATCATAGATCATCCATTTGCATCATATCATTAGATCATCCTGCATCATAAGATTAGTCCACAAAAAAACAATAAAAGCATATCAAAATCCATCTCATATCATACATGCATAAAAGTAGCATCCATATCACATCATAAATACACACACATATCATCATCAAAAACATCGACACTGCATATCATCACTCATCAAAATAATACAAATGTCCAATGTCCAAAGAAACTAAAAAGTTCAAAACATAATACATGAGACATGACCAAAACTCAATATACATGCCCTGCATATGTGCAAAATATATCGGTCCCAAACACTAGCTGGTAGATGCCCTTGAAGGAGCTGGTCCGGAAGGAGGCGGCCTGCCACTAGTCCCCACATCAGGATCTCGTCGAGGCCCTGTAACCTCTCTACCATGTGTTGATGTCCGTGATCGGGTCCTCGTCCTGCTCTGTGATTGTGGGTAAGGCTCTCGATGCTCTGGAGGACACAACTCCTCATATCGGACTCTGTAGTACTCGGCCTCTCTGGCTGCCTCAAATCCCTCTGCGATGGCCTCCCGTAATGAGGTACTCTCTACGGTACCCATGAGTCTCTGTGCCACACCCTCAGCCTCCGGTGCGGAGTCGTCACAAGAGCATCTCTCTACGCTTTACCAGTACATGCCACAGAGGTCTGGGCGGAATTTGCTGCGGCTCGCATTACCTATGCGAGCATATATGGCCAATGCGGGCTGTGAAGTTGTGCTGTAAGCTGCCTTATGACACCGAGCTGACTAGGCTGGCTCTGTAAATTGCCTGCTTACGAGGTCGAACGATACGCAATGTAGCTATGCAGTGCCTCTTGCAAAGGGATGAAGCACTAATCAGCTGTCCAGAAGTGCCTTACGGATCGGCTCCTTAGAAGTCACATTGCTCTGCCGGACTATCCAACCTTTGCCGCCTCTCCTCTCCACCATCATCCCCCCTATCATCCCCGTCATTTGAGCTGTCCCCCTCCTCATCTCCACTCTCCTCACCCTCATCTCCCTCCTCCTCATCTCCCTCCTCCTCTCCTCCGCCCATCGCCTGCTCTCCGCCGGCCACATCCTCCTGTCTCCCTGCCCCTGGCTGTGGTGCTATCCCGATCGCCCGTGGCTCATCTGGCACTGTAAAACGTGGAAATGGATGCATATGGAAATACTATGCATAATCATCTATCATCCCTACATCCTGCACCTCTGGCCTGTCGGTCCATACCTCTGGCTGTAAGGTAGAATACTTTGTGTATGCTACTTGGTATCGAATGCATGGCCCCCATCCTGGATCACCCTTGCGCCGCCCATAATGAGCAACGCCTTGGGGCATCCCCTGTGTAAATCCAAACTGTCTCAGGACCCATAATGCCAGAAATCTCTCGATAATAAAGGGGGTTCGCCCTATCAGATATCGTGGCCTACAGACAAATGGCATCTCCAAGTGATCAGTCGCCCATGCCTCACAATCTGTGTATGGTCTCCATATCACTGCATCAATATCATCCAATACTCGTCACCAATACTCTACCTTGCCCAGCTTTTGTTGGACAAGAGCACTAGAATATGCATACACATATGGTCTCCCTGCTGGCCTATCTCTCGTGCAATGAGGTCTCGTGATCGCAATATGCTCCCACGCCCAGATCTGAAGAAGCGTCACCCCACTCGCCAAGCTAGTGGATCCTCTGTATACAACCTGATGGAGATCATGATACATGTCGGCCAATACACATCTCCCCTAGGCAAACCTCCGTGGCTGTGTCACCAACCACTCCAACATCCTCCCCCAACCAACTGCAAATCCCTTCGACCGATGGTCCGGTCCAAGGAAGCCTCCAATAAATGTAGCCAACACAACAACTAAAGCTGGATACCTACTAAAATCCTCCCAATCTATGTAGTAACCACAAATACTAGCATAGATTGGCTTCCACCGGCCAGATCCTCCTGTCTCCCTGCCCCTGGCTGTGGTGCTATCCCGATCGCCCGTGGCTCATCTGGCACTGTAAAACGTGGAAATGGATTCGTATGGAAATACTATGCATAATCATCTGTCATCCCTACATCCTGCACCTCTGGCCTGTAGGTCCATACCTCTGGCTGTAAGGTAGAATACTCTGTGTATGCTACCTGGTATCAAATGCATGGCCCCCATCCTGGATCACCCTTGCGCCGCCCATAATGAGCAACGCCCTGGGGCATCCCCTGTGTAAATCCAAACTGTCTCAGGACCCATAATGCCAGAAATCTCTCGATAATAAAGGGGGTTCGCCCTATCAGATATCGCGGCCTACAGACAAATGGCATCTCCAAGTGATCAGTTGCCCATGCCTCACAATCTGTGTATGGTCTCCATATCACTGCATCAATATCATCCAATACTCGTCACCAATACTCTACCTTGCCCAGCTTTTGCTGGACAAGAGCACTAGAATATGCATACACATATGGTCTCCCTACTGGCCTATCTCTCGTGCAATGAGGTCTCGTGATCGCAATATGCTCCCACGCCCAGATCTGAAGAAGCGTCACCCCACTCGCCAAGCTAGTGGATCCTCTGTATACAACCTGATGGAGATCATGATACATGTCGGCCAATACACATCTCCCCCAGGCAAACCTCCATGGCTGTGTCACCAACCACTCCAACATCCTCCCCCAACCAACTGCAAATCCCTTCGACCGATGGTCCGGTCCAAGGAAGCCTCCAATAAATGTAGCCAACACAACAACTAAAGCTGGATACCTGCTAAAATCCTCCCAATCTATGTAGTAACCACAAATACTAGCATCGCCGCATATCCGTCGCAGCGCCTCGGTCCCACCAATCTCCTTGTGGTCATAAACCACAAGGGAACCAACAACTGGAATCCCAAGAATCCTGTACACATCCTCGGGCGTCACACTCATCTCACCAGTCGGCAAGTGAAAAGTATTATGCTCCGAGTGCCATCTCTCTGCCAAGGCGGTCAATAGTCCCCTGTTGGCCCGAATGCCTCGCGGCATCACCAACAAAGGTCCCAATCCACAATCCGCTATCAATTGTAGCTCGGCAGGGGTAAGCTCTCCTATCCGCTCCCAACATAGTGGGAACCGCTCTCTAATCTGGAGGCTTTTGAAAGACTCCTATTTTGTTTGACCATCACAAAGGACACATTAATTAGACTCATATCATGTGATCTATCTATCCAGCAAATTCAATCAATGACCCATATCAAGTGCTACATCAATCTATCTACATATCAAATCAATCTACTCTATCATCATTTACTATTTTTTTTTCTTTTTAGGAAAGCAAATTTATCAACACACAAATCATTTCCGAATGCAAAACTTTTACTATTTGGTTTCTATCGCAGAAAGCACATTTATCAAACATCTACTCTTTGTTTTCAATCGCGAGAAGCAAAGTTATCAATCACAAATCAATCAATCACTCAATTTACTCTTTGTTGTTTGCCACAAAGTTATCAACTATCTACTCTTTGTTTTCTATTTTGGAAGCAAAGTTATCAGTTCTTTATCCGTATTTCTATCATTTTTCCCATATCAGCATGATGGTACTATATTTCATCTATCTATTGACTAAGGAAGCAATTTCAATCATCATTTTTCATCACACAAGCGTTCTGTGAAAAATTTCCTAAATGCGCTATTATGTTGCCCACATGTGCTAAAACACGGATGCGCTAAAGTTTTACTCAAATGCGCTAAACTTTTTCCCCGATGCGCTGAAACTCGTGATGCGCTATTCTATCCTGTGGATGCGCCACTCTAACTCTCAAAAGCGCAACTTTAATCATTTTCAAACCCTAGCCCTATATGCGCAATTCTGTGCCCTAGATGCGCTACAGGATCAAACTAGCCAATTCTAGCCTAGATGCGCTACTCTATCTGTCGAATGCGCTAAAAGATCAATTTTTTTACCTATGCCTAGATGCGCTATGAAATTTCCTATATGCGCTACATAATTTTTTGAATGCGCTAAAACTTTTCTTAAATGCGCTAAAACGTGCAAAAAAACTAAAATCTGATCTAAAACATTTGAAAAATTGATTCAAAATGCGAAATTTGAAATCATAAACGGTTGGAATCACTCACCGGGGGTCCATACACAGCTAGTCTCTGGTATCGACGCGCTCGCTCGAATCTATGCATGTGCACTGGGATCTCCATCTCGCCAGGTCACTATTAGAGCTCACTTTTCACTGTAGCAGCAGGGTGAAAATGACACTCCATTTTACCCCTTTTTACCTTTTAAGGGTCTTTTAGGGTGGGAGTTAATGGCATGTTCCATTCTTTCCATATTATTTTTCACTGGGCCATCACAAACATCATTTATCGGGAGCTAAATCACTGTTCACTTATCATTCTCAACATCATCTTCCGTAATTTACCTCCCGAGGGGGCATCATCGACATCAAAAATCAGAAACATATTAGGGGCAAATTTTTTATTTTCTTTGAAGCAATGTGTTTCACACATCACTTCAAAGAGGGGCAAAATGAATACACATAAAAATGGTCATGTCTATAATCCTGGCAATTAATTAAATATTTATTATTTAATTAATTTATCTAAAAGTCCTCTACATATGATTAAATTTAATTAATTTAATTATACTGTTCATTCATCTTATTCTTCTTTCGTAATTAAATAAATCTATTTTATTTAATTATTTTCATATGTCCACTTAATTAATTAAATAAATACATATTATTTATTTAAATTAATTATCATTTGTTTGAATTTAAATTAAATCTTTTGATTTAATTAAGTTTAAATATTACCCTTTCTTCTATTTTAATTCTTCTTCTAATTAATTAAATGTTTCATTTAATTAATTTCATAAAAAGTGATTTAATTAAATAAACCTTATTTAATTAAATATCTTATGCTTTCTTTCTAAAACACAATTAGATATTTTATTTGATTGTGAAATCTTCTCATATCATAATTAAATATTTTATTTAAATATGAGATCTTATGCTTTTTTCAAAAATCCTGATTAAAGTTTTCTTCTTATCACAAACTTTCTTCTGCTTTTAAAAGCTTAATTAAATATTTCATTTAATTAAGAAAAAGCTGAATATCATCCACAAATAAATAATTGAATTTTTAATTCATTATTTATCAGCTTTAAATCTTTCTTTTATTCTTTTAAAGAAAAGATGATTTCTTATCTTCTTATCTTCTTCTCTGTCATAAAAATAGAAAAATCTTGTTTTCAAGTTTTCTTCTATTTTCTCTTCAGTTTCATCCTTCTTCAGCCATTCGATCTGCCAGGAATTATCACAACCGTTAATCAAGACAGCCAATCGGAATCATTCGAAAAACTCTATAAATACCTGTGTGAATCCAAGCATTGGTAATAGGCAATTAATTAGAGTTCATGCATTTAATTCCTTTAGCATTTTAATATCATAGCATCATGTTTATTTCAAGCATATTAGTTCAATTCAATATCATAGCTAAATCTTGCATCATGCATCATTTTTTAAAATCTCATTCTTTAGGAAGACAGTTTGTTGAGCCTAGCCTACAAATCTGAGAGAAAAAGCTGGAATCGACAAAAACACTGAAGATAGAGGACAATAGGACGACAATCGAAGCAGAATATTGAGTTTGCATTTACTTATATTTTATGTTCTGTTTTGATACAATGTCTTATTGGTGTGTTTGAATAGTATTTCTTTCAATTATTATGCATATTATTTTCGATCACACAGTTGGTATTGCACTAAATTAGGCCATCTCAAGAAAGATTGTTGGAAGAGGAAATAAGACAATGATGACTCCAAAAAAGAAGCAAATCTGGTTGAGACAAGTTCAGGTACTGTTGATGAAGTTTTATCTGTTTGTAATTCCTTACAGTATCATGAGGAATGGTTATTAGATTTTGGTGCCTCTAATCACATGTGTCCACATAAGAATTGGTTTTCATCTTACCAAGATATTGATGGCGGTGTTGTTCTTATGGGAAATAATGGGTGATCCCATAATAGTAGTTTACAATTTTTGGCCAAATTGGACACTGAAATAATTTTTTTAACTAAATCTTCACTTTCGAGCATCTAGAGCGGCTAAACCATGAGAAATTTGAAGATGATGCAAACTAGAGTTTCATGAAATTTTGTTTGTAGATTAGATAAATATATTTTTTTCAAAAAATTTTGGAATTAGTTTGCACTTCTTTTTCCATCTCCCTCGAAAACTAATTTTTTTTTAGAAAACAACATTTTTAAAAAGTGACACATCGTATAATGAATAACTTTTTTTCCATGAAGGATAAAATTCTAATTCTTTCGAATTTAGATTCGTAACTCCAATATCTAGTGCTTCCACTTGGCTAGATATTTTTTTATTGAATATTTTTCCTTTAATCAAGTCTCAAAGTCAAACCAATTACAATTCAGACATAGTGCGACTGTATAACGCGTAACTTTTTTTGTATGTATTGAAATTCAATTTTTTTTTGTTGGATCAAGGACTTCAATATCTAATGCACTCGTATTTTTCAAATTTTTTTTTATATTCTTCTATTTATCCACATGTGCAAAATAGAGAGCTTGATTTTCAGTGAAAAACCCATGTTTAATAAAACTTAAAAAGCAAATACATAATAAAACCAAGACATATTAAAATTATATTCATTCGATAGCTCGTTCTAAGGACTACTTGTTTCCAATTGGGTTTGTGAAGTCTCCACCATTTTTCGTCTTCAACCCAAGCTCTGAAGTGCAAAAATTTAGATTTTTTTGTTTCTTAGGGGGGGGATGAGGGATAAGGGGGTTCGAGCGAACCACCCTTCCATAAGGGAATTTGTTTTGTTTTTGGGCGGGAAAGAATTAAAAGGGTTCACTTGAACTAGTAGGTTCGTATGAACCCCTAAAATCAAGTTTTTTCCATGGGATCATTTTTTGTGAGTTTTCCTTCCTCACTTGAATTGTAAACCACTATTGTGGCTTCACCCTAATGTTTCTTGTTGTAGCATAGAAAAGTGTATCTTTGGAAATTTTCATGCCCATTTGGGTCTTTCGTATGGATGTTGGCCTAGTTTTGTCTAGATTTAATGTTGTAATGTGGTCAACATATTCATATTAGGTCTTGGACCCTTGTGAATCAATAAGAACTTTATGATGCCTTGTAAAAGTACATTTTGAAGTGTTGTAACACATTTTCACACTTTTCTAGGACCTTTTTAATATAATTCACTTAAATAACCTCTTTTTATCACTTACCAAGCCTTATTTCAAAGTGTTGTAACAAAATTTCACACTTTTCTAGGCTTGTGATCAATAATTTGACCCTTTCTTATGTTTAAATGGCCCCATTATACACTTATAGGCCCTACTTAAGTGTATTTTTGAGAATAATCTCATTAAACATCATTTAATACACTTTAACTCCTGACACCCACTTAAAATGCCTAAGTGGGACCAAGCCGCCACTAGGGGCGACTTAGTCCCACTTGGCTCAAAAATCAAAATTATTTCATAATTATGGCAGGATATTATTTTCTAAGCCTTGAGGTTGGCCTGTGATGTGGTATTTTCGGGAAATTTTGTATAATCATGTATAAGTATAGGGTTTTCTCTCTTATTTCACCCCCATTCACTCATTAATTCATTCACCAATTCACTCAAGCATTCAAGCATTCACCTTAGCACTCTAGGTATTTTCAAGTATACATCCATTGGAGCTTCTGCTCGCATGTCTTCAGATTTCTACTCCAAAGGTTTGGTGAGTTGTGGCATTGCATGTTGTTCATTCATCATTCTCTTTTCATTTCATTTCATTTCATTTCATTTTCAAGGGTTTAATTACCAAACTAGGGTTTGAACAAGGCAAACCCCTATTCACTAACCCTTAACACTTCCCCCTCTTTGCATATGTTTTGCAGGTCTTGTCTGCAGATTTTTCAAAGAGCAAGGTGTGAAAAGTTGTCAACAAATTTTCAAAGTCATTTAAAGTGTTCAAAGCCCTAAAAGAAGCTTGGAGAACACCTATAGGTCAGATTCTGCAATTTCAGATCCGAAAACCTGTCAAGAGCTGAAGTGCAGATCGAGAGCTACAAATTACAATTTGAATTTCCTAAAATCTAGAAGTGGACTAAGTCACCATTAGTGGCGAATTAGTCCCACTACCAGGCCTGAAATGTGGTTTTTGCAATTCTAGATACCCTTTTGTCTGAAATCTGTTCTGACAAAATTTCCCCAAAATAGGACTAAGTCACCCAGCTTGGCGTAAGTGTCCTAGTAGGCTTCAACAGTGAATTTTGTAGGATTCTAGAGCTCCTTTCCATCATTTTCCAATTTCTAGGTGCACCTCTTCAATCTCATTAAGTTCTATTATAGTTGCATTTTTATGTTATTTTGCATATCACATTGTGTTTTCAAACATTTTACATTTTCTTAGTTTTGCATTAGTATTCAATCTCTTTTATCAATTATTTGCATCTAAGATATTCCCCTTAGATAGATTTCAATCATATTTACATTGGAATCTCAAGGGCATATTCTTGAATGAGCCATTAAGACTTTTGGATACCTCTCCTTTTAGGTGAAAAACCCTAGAAGAGTAAGAGAGTCCCCTAATCCAAAAAATATTTGGTTAATTTTGGTGAACCTACATTTAGAACATCTTATTTTTTATTTAGAGTGCATTTACATCCTAGGAATAGCTTGCATTAGCATCACATTTTCTTTTGCATTGTTTCATTTGCATTCTAGGGTTTCATACTTTGCATTAGTGAAAAACTCATCTAGCTTGCTTTTTTGCATTGCATTTTATTAAAATCAACAAAATTTTGCATATTCATATTATATCTACATCTAAAAACTTAAAAGCATAAAATACAATTAAAAAATTCTAAAAATTTGCAAAAAAATCACTCCTTGGACTCATTCGCCACCTTGGGCGACTTAGTCCAGTTGCATATTTTGCACTGCAATTTCTGTCATTTATAGTTCATTCTCTGTATTTATGCTTTCTATGATAGTTACATTTCTATTGTTGTTTCTAGATTTTTTGTTTCATTCAATTTCTTGCACTTAGTTTGCTCTCATTCATTTGCCTCATGGATATTTGTTTTAATAAGCTTTGGATATCGTTAAAATCCTTAGTTGATATGCCAAGTTGTGCCTTCAGAACTAATCCTAATAACATTGAACTTTCACATGTTCCTTCAACTCCTCATGAATGTCCTCCTCATGATGTTGACATAATTGGAGAAGATGATGATAGCATGAATAAGTTCCTAAATGAATTCCTTGACAACCTTGAATCCAATGCATCCTTTTATCCATCCATGAAACAAAAAGATCTTCCTATAGTACCACCTCCTAATATGTTTGGTTACTTACATCCTGAAATAAATTTAGAACCTAAGTTCCCTACACAAGGTGAACCTAGTTCTTCTAAACCAACAATCACTCAACCATTCTATGATAACAAAGTAACAAATACTCCAAACAACCTTGAAGAAACCTATGGAAAAGGTTTTACCATTTTGAGAAAACAAGGATGTGACACAACAACTGAACATGTGACATTCATCAACTCTTAGAGAAAAATCCAAAATATGAAAACACAACAGGGTTAGGATATCAAAACCCCTCTCATAACAGTAAGCCTCCTAGAGAATATCTAAGGCTTCATGATGATGGCATGGTGATCTTTGATTTCCCTCTCGATCTGAATGTCCTTCCTAAAGAACAATCAGTTCCTTATAATAATAACAAGGATAACAATAAAATCATCTCAGGCCCTCCTGCCCTAATCTCATCTCGAGAGGTTGGAGAATCTAGCAAACACAAGAGGCCTTACAAATTACAAAAACTAAATTTTCCTCTTCATCCACCACCTTTAGAATGTGAAAGGAAATTACAAATACTTTTAAACAAAGGACTCATAATATTACCACTTATGAATAGGTTGGTAATATATCCTAAAGATGGCAATGTTCCACATTGTGCATATCATCGCGTTCTTAGACATCGTAGTGATGAGTGTCGTCAATTAAAAGAAATACTGAGAAAGTATCATTTCAATGGCAATAATTGATATCCCCTAAACCCATAAACCATTATCCAACTCCTTGTCATGTCATAGTTGTAGAAAATTCCCTTCTCACTATTACATGACCTTTCCCATCACCTACCTCAGCTCATTATTGCCTTGCACCCAATGGGGGCAAGAAGTTGCTAGCCTTGTCCTAGTAATGAATTTGTCATTGTCCCTTAGCCACGTTATTCACCTTCTACTTATACCGACTGAGATTGGGAGGCAGATGACTTGCTTGACAGTTGACTTGCATTTCCTTACTAGTATTTTGCATTTTCTTTTTCTTTTTCTTTTGCATGTGTGTAATGTGATCCCCCGTGCTGTTTTGTTTGATGTTTTCTCT
>VDFB02075321.1:372202232-372339215 GCA_007258455.2 Sequoia sempervirens
GAATTGATCAATTTGTTCATAACACAATACGCCTACAACATTCAACACCAAATCACCATGTTGATCTTTGCAAAGTTGCGCAAAAACCTGGTGAACCTTTCACTACCTTTCTTCAAAGATGGAGAAGAATGTTCGCTAGGTACCCACGACATGTCCCTGAAAAGGAAAAAATGGTTACTTTCATCAATAGCCTCAACTCAGAAATGAGCTATCGTTTAAATCTACATTGTCCACCCTCCTTTGAGAAATTTATTGAGGATGCCATCACCATCGAAAGTTCTTTGGTCAAAAGAGGGACAATAAAACTTGACAGGGACAATCCTAGCTCATCCAACCATCACAACAATCAAGACAAGTCTAAATTTTGGACTTGCAACAAAACCATTGTAAATGATGGTGTTGTAGATGCAAATGATGTCACATCTAAGCCGTTTGTTCTGAGTGCTCCCAATACTACTCGAAACAATAATTACAACAATGTCAATTCAGTCACGAATCAAGGAAACAATTTTCCTCCTCCAACAAACAACAATCAAGGGATTGTCAACAACCAAAAATATCATGGGAACAACAACAACAACAACACTTTAGGGAATACCTCAAACACGAACCCACAACGCTTTTCATTCTTCTCTAATAGAAGAACTTTCACTCCACTAAGACAATCCTTGAAATCTGCTTTCAAAGAGGTTATGGAAAAGAATGTCCTTATGTTACCATCGCAACACAATTATGAACCTAGTGTAAAACCTCCATCATGGAATGAAGCTTATTTTTGTGACTACCATAGGTGCAGAGGTCATCGTATAAACAACTGTCAAGCTTTGAAGCATGCTATTCAAGACCTAATTGACAAGGGCATTATCACAATAGAAGGACAACAAAAATCCAATGAAGACCACCAAGCATTTCGCAACCCTTTACCGAATTATCAAAAGGGAGAGTCTTCGGACAAAAATGTGAACCAACTTGATAACAATGTAATCCGTCACCTCTATACGGACGATGAGCGAATCAACGTTATAAAAATCAAGGAGAAAGTAGACAATGGACAAGTTAATGTCACAACAAGAGCGCAAGCTAAAGTTGTCTTGAAAGGTGCCTCTTCGAAATCCACTGAGACCTTCCCTCAACATCAATATGACTTAGTTAACCAACTTCAAAAAACTCCGGCCCAAATCTCCATTTTAGAACTTCTGAAGATTTCCCCTGCACATAAGGAAATTTTAGACAAAGCCCTTTTTGAAACAACTGTATCCACGGATTTGGATGTGAACCGATTTCAAGCCATGGTAGGACATTTGTCCTCACCCACATGTCTTTCATTCTCTGACAAAGATGATGTTTCCATGACTCATCCCCACAATTCATCATTATACTTAGAGGTCATGATCCATAAATTCTATGTTAAACGTGTCCTAATAGATGGAGGGGTTGGTCTAAATATATGTACCTTAAAGGTGGTTCAAGCTTTAGGATTTTCAGAGGACTCCATTGATCCTAGAAGGAAGATTACTATAAAAGCCTATGATGATGAGGAAAGAACGTCTAAAGGTCTAATCATGCTACCAATCAGAGTGGGACCTGTTATCAAAAATACCTTTTGTCAAGTTTTAGATCAGGATCTTGCATACAACATCTTATTGGGTCGTCCTTGGATTCATGAAATGCAAGATGTTCCGTCCACTTACCATCAATGTCTTAAGTTTCCATATGACGGACAGGAAATCACTATATCAGCTGATAATTCTAATATCCAAACTTGTGCCAATGTCAAAGCTAGTCAGGACACTTTGGTTCCAAACAATCGAGAAGAACTTGCAAAAATCTCTCCTAAGAATGATACACACATCAATCAATTAGCCAAAAGCTTTGACAAGAAACTACAGTTCAAGGAAAGTGGAGTTGGGGAATATTCTCTCTATCTTGCTAATCTACCTACATCACCTCGGTCACATGGACAACCTTCTATTATACAACAACAGATATCAGTGGCATCAACGTCAGCACAAATACAAATAGAACCAACTACCAAGTTCAATGGACAATTTATCAAAGAAAAATTCCCCATGGGAGATCCTGAGGACACATCAATTCTGAATTGGCTTTATAAAGATGAAGATGAAACAGTTCTAAATGTCACTTTACCAGCTGACAGATATGGGAAAGGGTATTCCATCATGCAAAAGATGGGATATGACAATGGTCCTCTTGGCAAAAGAAAAGAAGGCGTAGTCGAGCCTATCCATCTTCCAGGGCTTGCCACATATGATAAAACTGGACTAGGCTATGACGCTACCCCATCCAACCAATCACAGGGTAATGTTTTTACACTACAGGAAGGTTCTGATAAAAAGGATACATGTTTGGCAGCAACCTTGAATTTCATAGAAAATAACTCTGATACAAACTCTGCTGAATATGAATGGGATACCATTCATGATGATAAATTTTGGAGAGACAAAGGGGTAGATGTGATACACAAATATACACCCACTTTAATCAAAGGAGAAGGTTCAGGGTCCCAACCACAAGAATCTGAACCACAAAACAACTATGAGTCTAGTGATACTGAGTCAGATTTTAACGAACAAGACTATCGGAGAATAGTACCATCGATGACCTACATACCTCGGATCCTACCGATAACTCGTCTTGACCCTAACCGCCGCCCGATTTCATGACCAAATGACATTTACCTTTAATCCATCGATCTCATTGGTAGGATCCTACTTAGAACCTATTGATATACCTATTTTTTCCAAATAGCCCGAAGCTATCATAAACTTCCTTTCGAGATGATGTAAATGATTGTTCCACTAGCGATTTTTGGTACAAAGTCTTTAATCAAGAGAGTGTCAAGTCTCCTAGCTGCAAAAATGAAAATAAAGAAAAATGATCTAGTGGTGAAAACCAGAATCTGGCAGTACTAGATCAAACAAAAGATAAAATAAAGAGCGTATTAGATGGTGAAAACCTTTTTAAGGCACCAGCTGATGGGATTCTTGACACTCTCCCGGAGCACTATCATGAGCGATCGCCCATCTTGATCGAGCCTACAAAGGAAATCAATATTGCAACTACCGATAATCCAAGGATTCTACAGGTAGCTAAATCAATGACAGATAAAGAAATCCCAGAGTTCATGAACTTTCTCAAAGAAAATCAAGTCAATTTTGCTTGGTCATACGCAGACATGCCATGTCTTGATCCAGATCTCATAATACATCATTTGTCTATTAGACCAGGAGCTAAACTAGTAAAACAAAAACTCAGAAAGATGAACCCTCATGTGGCACTACTAGTTAAAGAAGAACTCAAGAAGCTCCTCGATGTAGGCTTTATAAGATAAATGCATTAGAGTATGCACTGATTTTAGAGATCTTAACAAAGCTTGCCCAAAGGATTACTTTCCGCTTCCAAGCATCGACACTATAGTTGATTTGATAGCTAGCCATGCCATGTATTCATTAATGGATGGTTTCTCTAGTTACAACCAAATCAAGATTGCAACAAAAGACCAAGAGAAAACAGCTTTCACTTGTCCATAGGGAACTTATCTTGTTGGAATGTCATGCTTCCCGGTCTAAGAATCTTTGGAGCTACTTATCATGAAGCTATGACTATGATCTTTCATGACATGATGCACACATTCATGGAAGATTATGTGGATGACATATTCGCAAAATCATACACCAGAGAAGGACACCTAGAAATACTGTCAAAAATATTTACCAGATTGGAAAAATTCAAGGTTCGCCTAAATCCTAAGAAATGTGTTTTTGGGGTCACATCTGGAAAAATTTTAGGATATATCATTTTAGAAAAGGGAATTGAAGTAGATCCTGCTAGAGTTCAGGAAATCATGAAGATGCCTCCTCCAAAGAACATCAGTCAATTGAGATCATTACAAGGGCGACTTCAATCCATCAGAAGATTCATTGCGCAATTGGCCGACAAAAGTTTACCGTTCACACATCTCTTGCATAAGAATGTTCCTTTTAGTTGGGATGACAAATGTGAAATGGAATTTCAACAAATCAAGCAGTACCTGATAAACCCACCAGTTCTCGTACCACCACATCCGGACAAACCACTGATCCTGTATATTGCTGCAACCGAGACATCCTTGGGGGTATTATTAGCACAAGAAGACCGTGAAGGAAAAGAACGTGCAATCTATTACATTAGCAGAACACTGACAAGTCATGAACTTAACTACACTTTCATTGAGAAGGCTTGTTTAGCAGTAGTTTTTGCCTCACAGAAATTCAGACATTACATGCTAACTCATACAATCAATCTTATTTCAAAAATTGATCCACTCAAGTATCTACTAAGTAAAGCATCACTAACAGGAAGGTTAGCAAAATGGGTCATGATTTTGAGTGAGTTTGACATCCACTATGTTGATTGCAAAGAAATCAAGGGAAAAGTTATCGTGGATCAACTAGCAGACGCTCCCCTACAAGTAGAGCACCCTTTGCACATTGAATTTCCAGATGCCGATGTTTTCACTGCAGAATTCAAGCAACTATGGTCTTTATACTTTGATGGTTCTTTTACTCAACATGGATCGGGGGCAGGCATTCTCTTCGTCACACCTCAAGGACATACTATTCCTCGGTCATATAGGCTAATGTTTCCATGCACCAATAACATAGCCGAATATGAAGCACTCATCACTGGACTAAAAACAGCATTGGAATGGAGGATTACCGAGCTACAAGTTTATGGTGACTCACAACTAGTTATTAATCAAATCAATGGTGATTATCAGACTAAAGATGACAAGTTGTTTCCATACAAGAAGATGATTGATGACTTCAAAAAGTACTTTGTGGACATTCAGTTCACACAAATTCCAAGGATTGACAACAAAGCGGCTGACGCTATGGCTACGATCGCCTCATTGGTACAACTCCCAGAAAAATAGACTCGCTATGAATTTTTGGTGGAACAATTATATACACCTGCCTATGACACACCTAAAAGCCAAATTATCTGCCACCTGGTAGGATCCAATTTACCCTGGTATGGTAAGATTTATGCCTACCTAAAAGATGACACTTTACCGCCTGACTTATTCTGCAACCAAAAACGTAACTTTATCCGACAATCTTCTCGATATACCCTTATCATTGATACCCTTTATCGCCGTGGTCTTAATGGTACTTTACTTCGATGTCTTGAACGTGACGAATCCGACAAAGCTTTACAAGAAGTTCATGGGGGCATTTGTGGTACTCATTCGAGTGGACTAACCTTATCCAAGAAATTGATTAGAATGGTTTACTACTGGCCTACAATGGAGAGGGAATCATTCACTTTTGTTAAAACATGCTCAAAATGTCAGATTCATGGGAATCTTATTCATGCTCCTGCACAAGAACTTCACTTATTCACACCAACCTGGCCATTTTCTCAATGGGGGTTAGATCTAGTAGGGAAAATTCATCCTTCATCCTCAAATGGGCATAAGTTCATCATCACAGCAATAGAATATTTCACTAAGTGGATTGAGGCAGTACCTCTCTCTAAAGTCACCGGAAAACAAATTTCATCCTTCATACTCAACTACATTATTTGTTGATATGGTATTCCTAATGCTATTATTACAGATAATGGTCGACCTTTCAAGAATCAGGATGTTGATGAACTTTGTGAAAGATTCCATATCCAGCACAGATATTCAACGCCTTACTATCCACAAGGGAATGGCCAAGCAGAAGCCTCAAACAAGACTATACTAAAGATTTTGAAGAAGACTGTCAATGACTCAGAGAAGGATTGGCATGTTCAACTCAATCCCGCCTTGTGGGCTTACAGAACTAGTGTCTGAACGCCGACAGGAGCAACACCTTTTGCCCTCGTCTATGGAGCAGAAGCCATATTGCCTTTAGAAGTTGAAATCCCTTCACTAAGGGTATCACTAAAAGGTCTCATAACAGATGATGAATACAGAGTTTCCCGACTACAAGAGTTGGAACTTCTAGATGAAAAGCGATGGAGAGCAGCTGACCATTTGAAAGCATACCAACAGATGATGTCTCGCAGCTATAATCACAAAGTAAAGCCACGTACCTTTCAGGTGGGGGATCTAGTTCTGAAAGAGAACCCACGTAATCAACAAGACAGAGAAAAGAAAGGAAAGTTTGAACCAAATTGGCTAGGCCCTTACGTGGTTATTGCAATCTATGGTTCAGGAGCATACAAGTTATCAACGCCAGAAGGAGACCTATTTGATGAACCCATCAACAGTATGCATCTTAAGAAATACTATGTTTAAGGCAGAGAAAGTCCTGAAGAAATACAAAAACAACAGAGAAAGTCCTGAAGAAATACAAAAGCGTGAGAAAAGTCTGAAGAAATACAAAAGCAGTGAGAAAAAGTCACGAAGAAATGCAAAAACGTGAAAAAGTCTGAAGAAATACTATGTTTCACCGTGAGAAAAAGTCACGAAGAAATACAAAAAAATCAAAACAAAGAGGTCATGAGGTGAAAACACGGCAAGCGAGGCGGTCTACTAGCGAGGAAAAAATACAAAAAAATCAAAAAGGGTCATAGGGGTGAAAACACGGCCAAGCCAGTGATCTATTGACAAAATAAAATAAAATAAAAATAAAATAAAAATAAAAATAAAAAAAAATAAAAAAGAAATAAAAAAAATGCAATAAATACAGAAAGTGAAAATTTGGCAAACAGACGCTATCTGTACCTCTCCATCTATTAGTTCCTGTTTTGCACTTTGGCTTTTTAGCTTTTCTTCTTTCCGCATCCTTTTCCGCATCTTAGGGTTATAATCGCATCATCCTGCCATCATTTTTCCTAGAGTGATAAAACGTCTTACCATGGCTTGACTATTGTACATATTCTTTTCCACGAGTTGTGTCAATAAATGGGGTAAAAACTCAACTAGGGGCACTTCACTTTCAGAGCATACTAAAACAGCTAGACTATGACATAGGATCTGATCATGCCAACAATCAACTCACGCGAAACATTATTCGATCATCATGCCTTCCCATGAAACACTTTTCAGCAGATACCATATCATTGTCTATTAGATGATCCAAAAATCTGAATAATATATGACATAACAGTATTACATGTTTGACCAAAAGTTGTTTGATTTTCGATATCATTACTTTGGAGCACACTCGATGATGTACTGAACTAGAGTGGCAAGGAACGGGAATGATTTTTCTTTGTCTGCTGTCTTGAGGTTAATGGTTAATCTGATGCAAATATGTCACAGGACATGATGACCAAAGCAATATCATCGATGACAGTTCCAAATTTGCATCAGACAGGGTGGTTAATCTTTGTCTGTTTATGTAAGAAATGCTCAGGTCATCTCGGTTCAATTATACCTCGATGCTTGTGTTCGCTTGCTATATCAAAATTCATGAAAGTTGTGCTCTGGTCATCATTGGCGCTAATTTCCCCTCTGATGCTTGTACATACTTCCAACATTTTAAAACGTTCTATGATGATTCAAGAAGGATTATAACAGGCTCAACAAACTGGTTAGTTTCATTTAGTTGCATATTTATTAGATCATTGTATACATCTGCATATTGGATTCACCTCAGTGTTTTGAAAGGGGGGATGAAAGCATTAACAGTTGTCATGTGGTTCTGAGCTTTTTTGTGGAGGACACTTGGACAGTTGATTCATTTTCTCATCAATTCATCTTTTCATTCATTTTATCACTTCATTTTTATCATTATCATTTATCCTTCATTCTCATTTATCATTTTTATCATTATCATTTATCGTTAATTATCATTTATCCTTCATTATCATTTATCATTCATCTTTTTATTCATTTTATCACTTCATTTTTATCATTATCATTTCATTCTCATTTATCATTCATCATTTCATTCATTCTATCACTTCATTTTTATCATTTATCATTTATCCTTCATTCTCATTTATCATTTTTATCATTATCATTTATCATTTCATTCTCATTTATCATTTTTATCATTATCATTTATCATTTCTATCATTATCATTTATCATTTCATTCTCCTTTATCATTTATCACTTCATTTTTATCATATTCATTTATCATTATCATTCTCATTTATCATGTATCATTTCATTCATTTTATTTTATCATTCATTTCATCTTCATTCATTTTATTTTATCATTCATTCATTCATTCATTATCATCACTATCATTTATCATTATCATTATTATTACCATTTTCATTTATCATTTTATCATTTTATCATTATCAATTATCATTTGTTATTTGTCATCATCATCTCATTATCATCACATTACCATTACCACATATATCATTATCATCATTAGTATCACATTCACTATCTATCATTTTCATTTCATATTATTCACCTATGCATTTGCACCAAAAATTCAACAAATCAACAAACTCATATCTACATCATCATAAATCATTACATTTGCATCATATCATTAAATCATCCTGCATCATAAGATTAGTCTGCAAATATAATAAAAACATATCCAAAATTCATCTCATATCATACATGCATAAAAGTAACATCCATATCACATCACAAAATGCATAACCATATCATCATCAAAAACATCGCCGCTGCATATCATCGCTCATAAAAAATAATACAAGTGTCAAATGTCCAATGAAGCTAAAGGGTTCAAAACATAATACATAAGACATGATCAAAACTCAATATACATGCCCTGCATATGTGCACAATATATTAGTCCCAAACACTAGCTGGTAGATGCCCCTGAAGGAGCTGGTCTAGAAGGAGGTGGCCTGCCACTCGTACCTGCATCAGGATCCCGTTGAGGCCCTGTAACCTCTCTGCCATGTGTCGATGTCCGTGATCGGGTCCTGGTCCTGCTATGTGATCGGGGATAAGGCTCTCGCCGCTCGGGAGGGCATAGCTCCTCATATCAAACTCTGTAATACTCGACCTCTCTGGCTGCCTCAAATCCCTCTGCAATGGCCTCCCGTAATGAGGTACTCTCTATGGTACCCATAAGCCTCTGAGCCACACCCTCGGCCTCTAGTGCCCGTCGTCTAAGAGCATCCCTCTCTGCTACTAACTGTGCCACCTAGGAATCAGGGGCGGGCATCTGTACCTGTACTTGTGCCTGTGCCTGTGTCTAGGCCTGTGCAAGCTGTGCTTGTAATTGCACTATCATACTCTGAGCCTGAGCTAGCTGGCTCTGCAACTATGCCTGCTGTCCCTGAAAAGTCTGCACCTGACCCTGCAAAGCATCTATCTATGCCTGCTGAGACGAGGATGACACCTAACCACCAGGTTCATGCACGGATTCGTTTCGAGCCAAGAATTCAGGTTTCCGGCCTCTGCATCAGTCTTAACTCACCGTTTTCCTCATCCCTATCATCCTCTATCATCTCCTCGCTATCCGGAAGCCGCTCTCCTTCCTCTCCATCCCACTTCACTCTCCTCTCCCTCCTCCTCTCCTCCGTCCATAGCCTGCTCTCCACTGGCCACATCCCCCTATATCCCTGCTCCTGGTTGTGGTGCTACCCCAATCACCCATGGCTCATCTGGCACTGTAAATCGTGGAAATGGACGCGTATGAAAATACTGTGCATAATCATCTGTCATCCCTGCATCCTGCACCTCTGGCCTGTCAGTCCATACCTCGGGCTGTAAGGTGGAATACTTTGTATATGCTACCTGATATCCAATGCATGGTCCCCATCTTGGGTCCCCCTTGCACCGCCCATAATGAGCAACGCCCTGGGGCATCCCCTGTGTGAATCCAAACTGTCTCAGGACCCGTAATGCCAGAAATCTCTCAATAATAAAAGGCGTCCGCCCTATCAGATATCGCGGCCTGCAGACAAATGACATCTCCAAGTGATCCGTCGCCCATGTATCGCAGTCTGTGTAGGGTCTCCATATCACTGCATCAATGTCATCTAGTACCCATCGCCAATACTCTACCTTGCCCAACTTTTGCTGGACAACTGCACCAGAGTATGCATACACATAGGGCCTCCCTGCCGGTCTATCTCTCATGCAAAGTGGTCTTGTGACTGCAATGTGCTCCCACGCCTAGATCTGTAGCAGTGTCACTCCACTCGCCAAACTCGTGGATCCTCTATATATAATCTGATGGAGATCGTTATACAGGTTGGCCAATATACAACTCCCCCAGGCAAACCTCCATGGCTGTGTCACCAACCACTCCAACATCCTCCCCCAACCAACTGCGAATCCCTTCGATCGATGATCTGGTCCAAGGAAGCCTCCAATAAATCTTGCCAACACTGCAACTAAAGCCGAATACCTGCTGAAATCATCCCAATCTATCTAGTAACCACAGATGCTCGGATCGCCACATATCCATCATAGTGCCTCAGTCCCACCAATCTCCTTGTGGTCATAAACCACAAGGGCACCAACAACTGGGACCCCAAGAATCTTGTATACATCCTCGGGCGTCACACTCATCTCACCCGTCGGCAAGTGAAAGGTGTTATGCTCCGAATGCCATCTCTCTGCCAAAGTGGTCAATAGCCCCTTGTTGGCCCGAATACCTTGCGGCATGGCCAACAAAGGTCCCAATCCACAATTCGCTATCAACTATAACTCAGCAGGGGTAAGCTCTCCTATCCGCTCCCAACATAGTGGGAACCACTCTCTAATCTGGAGGCTTTTAAAAGCCTCCTATTTTGTTTGATCATCACAAGGACACATCAAATCAGACTCATATCATGTGATCTATCTAGCCAACAAAACATATCAATGACCCATATCAAGTGCTACATCAATCTATCTGCATGTCAAATCAATCTACTTTATCATCAGTTACTATTTGTTTTTCTTTTTAGGAAAGCAAATTTATCAACACACAAATCATTTCCTATTTGTACTTCAATCATGCATGCAAATTTATATCCTCATTTTACTATTTGGTTTCTATCGCAGAAAGCAAATTTATCAAACATCTACTCTTTGTTTTTCAATCGCGAGAAGCAAAGTTATCGACCACAAAGTCAATCAATCATTTTACTCTTTGTTGTTCGTCACAAAGTTATCAGCTATCTACTCTTTGTTTTCTTTCTTGGAAGCAAAGTTATCAGTTCTCTATTAGATTTTCTATCATATCAGCATGATGGTACTACAATCCGTATATCTATTGACTAACGAAGCAATTTAAATAATCATTTTTCATAACACAAGCGTTCTGTGGAAAATTTCCTAAATGCGCAATTCTGTTGCCCATATGCACTACAACCCAAATGCGCTAAAGTTTTTCTTAAATGCGTTAAAAATTTTCCTATATGCGCTAAAACTTGGGATGTGCTATTCTATCCTGTGGATGCGCCACTTTATCTCTCATATGCGCAACTGTAACAATTTCAAAACCCTAGCCCTAGATGCACAATTCTGTGCCGTAGATGCGCTACAGGATCAACCTAGCCGATTCTCGCCTAAATGTGCTACTCTATCTATCAGATGAGCTAAAAGATCAATTTTTACCCTATGCCTATATGCACTACGGAAATTCCTATATGCGCTAAAGAATTTGTCGAATGCGCTAAAGTTTTTCCTAGATGCGCTAAAACGTGCGGAAGAACTGAAAACCGATTTACAACATTTGAAAAATTGATTCAAAATGCGAAAATTGCAATAAACAATGGTTGGAATCACTCACCGGTGGTCCATACGCAGCTGGTCTCTGGTATCGGTGCACTCGCTCAAATCTATGTCGGTGCAACGGGATCTCCATCTCGCCAGGTCACTATTAGAGCTCACTTTTTACTGTAGCAGCAGGGTGAAAATGACACTTCATTTTACCCCTTTTTACCTTATAAGGGTCTTTTCAGGTGGGAGTTAGTGGCATTTTCCATTCTTTCCATAATATTTTTCACTAGGACATCATTAACACCATCTATTGGGAGCTAAATCACAGTTTCCCTATCATTCTCGACATCATCTTCCGTGATTTATCTCCCGAGGGGGCATCATATACATAAAAAATTAGAAACATATCAGGGGCAAATTTTTTTATATTTTCTTTGAAGCAATGCATTTCACACATCACTTCAAAGAGGGGAAAAATGTATACGCATAAAAATGGTCATGTCTATAATCCTGGCTATTAATTAAATATTTATTATTTAATTAATTTTCCTAAAGTCCTCTACATATGATTAAATTTAATTAATTTAATTATATTGTTCATTCATCTTATTTCTTCTTTCGTAATTAAATAAATCTATTTTATTTAATTATTTTCATATGTCCACTTAATTAATTAAATAAATACATTTTATTTATTTAAATTAATTATCATTGTTTAAATTTAAATTTAAATCTTTTGATTTAATTAAGTTTAAATATTTCTCTTTCTTCTATTTTAAATTCTTCTTCTAATTAATTAAATATTTCATTTAATTAATTTCATAAAAAGTTATTTAATTAAATAAATCTTATTTAATTAAAGGATCTCATGCTTTCTTTCTAAAAACACAATTAGATATTTTATTTAAATTATGAAATCTTCTATTTTCTTCTTATATCATAATTAAATATTTTATTTAAATATGAGATCTTCTGCTTTCTTCAAAAACCCTAATTAAAGCTTTATTCTTATCACAAACTTTCTTCTGCTTTAAAAGCTTAATTAAATATTTCATTTAATTAAGAAAAAGCTAAATTTCATCCACAAATAAATAATTGAATTTTTAATTCATTATTTATCATTTTAAATCTTTCTTTTTATTCTTTTAAAGAAAGATGATTTCTTATCTTCTTATCTTTTCCTCTTTCATAAAAATAGAAAAATCTTGTTTTCAGGTTTTCTTCTATTTTCTCTTCAATTTCATCCATCTTCGACCGTTCGATCTGCCAGGAATTATCACAACCGTCAAATCAAGACAGCCAATCAAAATCATTCGAAAAACTCTATAAATACCTGTGTGAATCCAAGCATTGGTAATAGGCAATTAATTAGAGTTCATGCATTTAATCCATTTAGTATTCATTTATCATAGCATCATGGTTATTTCAAGCATATTAGTCTTATTCCATATCATAGCTTAAATCTTGCATCATGCATCATTCTTGAATCTCGTTCTTTAGGAAGACAGTTTGTTGAGCCTAGCATACAATCTGAGAACAAAAGCTGGAATCGACAAAAACACTAAAGATAGAGGACGATAGGACGACAATCGAAGCAGAATATTGAGTTTGCATTTACTTACTTCTTTCGCTCTATTTTGATACAATGTCTTATCGGTGTGCTTAAATAGTATTTTATTTCAATTCATTTACGCATATTATTTTTGATCACACAGATATCATTATCCAATAGGTATGGTGATCCCCTTAAGACATCCCATTAAGAAAATTTTGATAACAAGTCTTTGATCCCCTTAAGTAAAATTTGAGAACTTCTTTGATTCCCTTAAGAAATTTTTTAAAGTTTCCTTGATGATTGCTAACATTTTATCCAATAATTTTGGTGGTGGTTGTTGGCACTTGGGTATGAAAATACCTAATAAGGAAGAATGGTCTTCCTACATTCGAAGATTATGAAACACATAAGAAGATTATACACTACTCATATTTGGTGGTGCAAAAAAATATAAAACTAGCGAGGTATAGTGGAAGACCTAGAAATAAAGAGCCACGAAAAATTTCTATGGAAGAGCATGAGACAATCATAGATGCATTACAAAAAAGAGAGGATGTAGATGGTACAATGGATTAAGTAAATACAAGGAAATATAGTTTTAGTTTTATATCAAGTCCTTTTAAAAGATTAAATACATGCTTTGATATTTCTTGTGTGTTATTAGTTGAAATTGATTTAAATTGTCCTTTTATATCCTTAAGCCATAGAAACCTCAAAAATAGTGTTCCACTTTTTGGGAGATGGAACAAGGGGATAAGGGCCTATTTCACTTAGTTTCACTCAAGGAAACCCTAGAGATCTCAATCCGAAGATGGAATGAGGGTAATATATCTGTTAAAGGTTTTCCTAGGGTATGATTAGAGAAAAAAGAGGGGTTCACCACTAAGCTACGGCTTGGAAAGAATAGTAACATGAAAAACCTAATGATATGCAAAGCTCAAATTAATGACCAAAAAATGAATGCAAATTAGAACAGTAAACTAAGAAATCAGAGAGGTGCACCTGGAAACCTATAGAGGCTTGAATGAAGGTATCAAATGTTGGAAACACTAATTTTGATGCACAATGGGACTCATACACCAATAGGGGTGGTTTAGTCCCATATTGGGGTTTTTGACAGAAACTAGAATATGAAACTGTTGAATCAAGATCTATTGAAAATGTCTAAATTTAGGTATACTGGGACTCATATGCCGCAAGTGGAAATTTAGTCCTAGTATTAGGGACACTCTAAAACTCTAATATCCTTTGATGAATTCCTATAGCTTCCTTCCTACCAAATATATGGGTCTGAATCACTAAAATGGAACATGTAGGTAACTTTCTGTGATCTTGCAAGTAAGATGACAACTTTTCTCCAATCTTGCTCTTCAATGGATCTTCAACCTAGATCTACAAATCACACATCAAAGAGAGGGAATTTTTTTTTTTGTTAGTGGATAGGAGTTTTCCTTGTTCAAACCATGTTTTGGTAATCAAACCTTAAAATGAAATGAAATAGAAAGGAGGAATGATGAATGAAAAAATATGCAATGTTGCAACTCACCAAACCCTTGAAAAAGATGCTGCAAACATGTATGAAATTCCTAGCATGAATGTGGTTCTTGAATCTTGATTGAATGATATGGATCTAGACTTGAATGCTTTCTTGAATCATAAAACCCTACATCACAAATGTTAGCTCAAAAACAAACATGTTGCATGATGACTTTGATATGATGCTTGATACTTGAATAATGCTCCAAAATGCTTGATAATCACTCTTGAATGCTCTTGTGAACTCAAATGTTCTATAATTCTTGAATACTTGAATTGATAGGTGAAAAATGAGTGAAATAACCTTGTATTTATACTTGTTTATGCCAAATTTCTCAAAATTACAAAACTACAAGCCGACAATGGATTTAGGAGAATAAAATCTTGCCAAGAATTTGAATTTAAATTAGGTCTAAGATAAGTGGGAATCATATTCCAGTTGGGGCGTATGATTCCCATTAGGCTAAGCTTGGGACACATTTTTCAAGAAATGCTTAGTTTTATGTGAAATATAGATTAAGGCCCCAAAACCTAGGTGGGACCCATATGCCCAAGGTGGCGTATGAGTCATAGATCACTAGATATGGGCCATACAATCCAAAATAATTAATTTATGATTGGTCACTTGATATATATGTTAGGATTATCCTCATAAAGAAGCATTAATTAAGGCTTGTGGATGCAAAATAAGGTCAATTAAATCATAAAGAATCCCAATTAATTAATGAAACCCTAGATTAATGTGAAAGTGTAAGAAAACACTTTACACCACCCTAAATAAGGTACAATTAAGTCCATTTAGTTCAAAAGGTTTCAAATAAGTGTGAAAATGTAAAGGGATACATTTTTCTACACTACATTTAGCCCCCACTTTAGTGAGAGGAGGAACTTGCTTCAAACTCACACTAAAGTAGACAAGATCACATTAAGAGGGGTACAAGTGTACTAATGTTAGTAAGATAGGATGAAAATGACCAAGAGGGTTTTTCAAACCCCCAAGATCAAGATCCTATGTAAAACCAACATAGGCACAAAAGAACACACATGAAAATAATGAATGAAGTAGCAACAAGGCACAAGCATACACTGCCAAAGACAAAGAAAGAAAACAAAAAAAGAAGGGGTGGATCAAGCTTCAAAAGTTTTTCCCTAATGTTGTGGATCAAATCTAGACTATTTGTCCAAAAAAGCATTCTCACTTTGAGGTAATGAAACTTTAGGTTGTCCGCTGGGTGAGTATCCAAAAGGGTGAGACACATATGCATGGGGTCATTATGCGATCACAAGAAAGTGGCTATGGCACACCTAATCTTGGATCCCATATGTACAACCATACCAAAGATATACCTCCTGATAAATTTGATAAGGCACCACACAATAGTGAACTTCAAACTTCATGAGGCAAGCAATGCTTCATATGCTTGAAAATTGTGAACAAACAAGATGGCTCCATAGGAAAGCAAGGTGTGTTATGCTAGGTTTCCATATAACTGAAATTATGAATGCAAAATAGTGTAAGGTACATTCAAAGGAGTTTTCTTAGTTCATGTAAGGTCTTAACTTAGGAAACATTGTGAGTAATGTCTCCAAGAGAGGACCAATCGAAGAATAGAAGATTCACAACTTGGGGGATGTAGTGTGTCGCATCGAGCCACTAAGAGGAATATAATATGCTAAGAGAGATCATGCTCTTGAAGGACATCACACCAAATGTCACCAAAAAGTGAAAGACACATCACATGAATTGTAAATGAATAATGCCAATGTATGCTCCCACTTTAAAGAAATTGCTAAATACCATGCTGTGAGAAATTAATTTAAAGTAGAAAATGATACATGCTAAAAAGACATGAGAGATTATTTGGAAAGCCCTATGCCAAGTTAGATGTTTCCAAATTAAGCTTGAATGAAAAAGGAAGAGATTTCCCCCAAATTGAAACTCCAAACACATGACAATATGTTCTTGCTACAATGTTTTTAAGAGAGCTTAGAACTTTCATCATTCCCCAAATACTCAAATGGAACAAGAAGAATGACACAAAGAGAGCAAAAAAATAGAAAAAAATTTCGGGTCAACATGGAAGAGACATGAATGTCCTGGTGCCTTGCATCATCCCCAAAAGGAAAACACAAGACAAAGAAAAAGATAAAGATAAAGGAAAAGATTTTGGGTCAACATGGAAGAGACATGAATGTCTCGATGCCTTGCATCATCCCCAAAAGGAAAAGACAAGACAAAGAAAAAAATAATGATAAAGGCAAAGATTTTATGACATAGATAAGAATGTAGGTACAAATAGAGGAATGCCACAAATAGAGAGACATAAAAAAAATAGCATGGGGGATCAAATTACACACATGCAATCACACAAAAAAAACAAAACAATGCAAGAGACTAGTAAGGCACATGTGAGTCAACCTATGAGCAAGCCATCCACATTCCAATCATGTTCATCGTATATAGAAGGCAGACAACTAGCCAAAGGGATGATAACAAATGCGCTACTAGGACAAGGCTATCCAATTCTTTCCCCCACTGTGTGAAAGACAAGAATGAGCTGAGGGAGGTGATGGGAAAGGGGCTCCTTGCATTTTGAAATGATTTGCAATGAATGTAAAACATGTAATAGTGAGAATATGATGATTCTACAACTATTACATGATAAGGAACAAAAGGAAATGCTTTAAGGGATTATTTCTATGATGTCAAAATTTTTAAATATATGTTTTAAATCATGAAAGTCATCTGTACTGTGTCCAAGAACTCTATGGTATCGAAAATGTGGAACATTTACATCTTTAGGGTATAGTTTTAGCTTTTTTCTCATGGGTGGTAATGTTATAAGTCCTTGGTTTAGAAGTATTTGTAAAGTTCTTTCAGTGGTAGATGGTGGAAAAGGTAATTTTAGTTTCTTTAGTTTGTAAGGCCTTCGTTGCTTGCTATATTCACCAACTTCTTGTGTTATGTGTTGAGGAGGGGGACCTAAGATGACCCTATCATCCTTATCATCGTTACAAGGCATGGGTTGTTCTTTAGGAAGGAGGACACTTATGTCGGGAGGGGATCTTGATATCCTAACCCTTTGGTATCTTCATTTGGTATTTTCTCTAAGAGGTGATGAATTTCATGTTCACTTGTTGTATCACATCCTTGTTTGCTTAAGATCGTGAATCCTTTTCCATATGTCTCTTCTAGGTTGATTGGAGTGTTTGTCACTTTGTTAATATAGAATGGTTGAGTGTTTTCTTGACTAGAGGAACTAAGTTCACCTATTGTAAGGAACTTAGGCTCAATTCACATTTCAATTTTAAAATGTAAATGACCAAACATCTCAAGTGGTGGGATGGTAAGGGGTGTTGGTTGTTTCAGTGAAGGATAAAAGGATGCATTAGTCTCGATATTGTTAAGGCAATCATTTAGGAACTTTTCATGCTATCATCATCTTCTCCAATGATGTCAACATCACAAGGAGGACATGCATTAGGAGTTGAGTGAGCATGTAAAAGTTCAATTTCATTAGGGTCATTTCCAAAAGAATAGCTTGAAATATCCACTAACAATTTCAAGGACATCGGCAACTTACCAAAGCACATATCCATGATGAAATGCAATGCAAGAACTTAGAATAAGAGTGTTAATGCAATTTTGAGATTATGCAATACACGTAATGAACCGAATGAAGTTAGATGAAATGAAATGAATGAAACAAAGGTTTTGCAAACTGAAATAGATGACTAACAACAACAAACAAAAGCATAGAAATAGAGTTTTTAATGCTTAAAAATGTAGTTTAAAATCGAAAACATGACTAAATTTCCCAGAGGGGCGTATGAATCCCACTCAGGGACTTTTAGGGGTTCAAACAATGAATAATAGTCACCAAAAATTTAGTTTAAGTCTTCTTTCTAGACTTCAAGGTTCTGGTAAAACAAAAACATATAAGGAATGTGTCTTCTTGATTTTATCAAAACTTAAAGGTCCTTATCAAATGTTTTCTTCTTCTTTCTATTCTACAATGTATGCTCTTGGAATAACACATGTAATGCATTATTTTGAACAATTTTGTGATAAAATCGCAAGAGAACAATCTAAATTAATCTTTATGGATGCTATCACCTCTTCAAAAAGTCAAGCATTAGTTGCTCAATCATCTAAGGGAAAGAAAAAAATAAGGATAAAGCCAAAGTCCTTCAAAATCAAACACTTTAGTGGATTCATCTCCCTATTCAAAAGGGAAAATTTCTAAGGATAATCCCAAATGTACTTATTGTAAGAGAATATGGCATGAAGAACAAAAATGTTACATAAAGGAAATTGATGACTTGAAGGCTATTCTTCAACAAACTCAACTTCAATTGTCTAAAACAAGTGGTTCTCTTTAAGCATCAATATCATCCACATTTTCAACAAAGGATAAGAATAAAGGTGTGACATTTATTTCTTTTGCAAACAACACATCACAAAAGTGGCCACTTGATTTTGGGGAATCACACACATGGATGCATCCAAGGAACAATTTTCTACATTTGAGACTTGTTCATTCCCACCAATATTGATGGAAAATAACATCTATATGTCAACTCTTGGAAAAGGATATAATCAAATTAGAGAAGGAGAATCCAATGATGTACTTTATGTACCTTATCCAATAATCTCCTTTCCATTTATCAGATAACACATAGTGGAAAAAGAAAAATATTTGAGTTCACACCACATTCAGTGATCATCAGAATTTGTAGAGTAGAGGCATCATTTCCATGGGTCATGAATGTTGATCATGATTCTAGATTGGATTCCTTCTCTTCCTTTGGTTCCGCTGAATTTGATGATGGCTTGAGTATAGATGACATTGATATCTTTAACATGCATAAGGAGATATAGTTTAGTTATTTGAACCTTGGAGTTCTATCCTCCTCATCAGTTCCTTCACCTCACATTGATATCACATCCCCTTCATATTATTCTTCTTTAGTATTGAGTGTTCCTACATTGGTTTCTCATGATTTAGGGCAGCAAGATATTCATGTCATGTTTCCACTACAGTTGAATGGGATGATTAATTGCATGACATATTAAACTTGTTTCGTGAACCCCATTTTACAAAGTTGGTAGGAACCTTTGATGACAACCATATTAATGCTGTTATCAAACCATCTACATCTTTGGTTTCTGTTCTACATCAACCTTTGCATGGAGAATTTGAGCAACCTTCAAAGATTACACTATTATCTTTGGATTTTGTGCATTATTCAAAAACTTCTATTCTTCTCACATGTGAAGATATTATGAAATTATCTTCACTTCATCTTCTTCCATGAGGAAGAAATATTGTTCGACATTCAAGGATAAAATTTTTCATTCTTCTTTGAGAATCACTTAACAATGTAGGTTCTATGATCTTTTTTGGGGGCTCCATAGTCTCTTTTTTTCATTCCTATGGGGGGAAAATTTCATGTACATATGTGATAGACATAGTTCTTGGGGGGTCATCATGAGTCCTTCTATCTTCTTCACTTGTACATTCCATTACATTCACATCATTCTCTTTTGGAGAGGGTTTTTATTTCCCATTGGGTTTTTCTCCCTTACTCCACCTTATGAGATATTTGTAAATGAATAGCTAACATGGCCTCATAGCCAAGACTCGTCATTAGTGCATACATTGCTACCTAAGTTGCACTTAATGGGGTGGGGTGCTAGTGTAAATAGTGTCTTTATCTACCTAGTTAGCTAATCACCTTTCTATGATTGACCTACTCACACTTAGCCTAAATTTACTTACTCTTCTTTTGATTTTGTCTCACTCCATAGAATTGAGACATGTGTCCTCATGTCTTGAGACACCTATTGCATGTACACTTGCTACTTTCTTGCTCAATTTTCAAGTGAGATCACAAGTGTCCCATCTTTGGAGGGGTAGTCAGAGTTTCACCCCTACCTTATCACCTCCTCATCCTTGCCTATATATGCAAGGATTGATCATTGTATTTACACACTCTTCATTTGTATATTGATAGACATACCAGATTATGCTCATTTTTTTCACTTGTGGAAGTTTGTTTCACGCTCTTGATCTTGGCATTCTCCAATAATATATACATATACATAAGAGGAAAATTATATTCTACTATGTTTAAAACAGGAAAACTAGCATGATAAATATACAAAAAGTTTTTATCTTAGAAACTTGAAGAGATTTTCTACCAAAAAATTGTGAGGTCATAAGAGGGATATGTGTTCTTTGATAGAAAAAATTAGGTCAACTTGTGTCCCTAAAATTAAGGGAGTGATTTTTAGCCTAATACATTTTTAACCCCTAAGTGGAGATTAATAAATTTATTATCGATTGTATAGTTTAAACTATAGAGAATTAGATTAAATTTAATATTTTTGTTGTAAATAGTTTAAAATTTAGAATATTTAAATTAATTAAATTATTGTTGATTGTATATTTCAACTTTAAAAAATTTAATTATCTCCTTAAACCTCAGGAAAGTTAGTGAATTATTTGGAGAAAAATATTTAATGATTCTTTTGGTAAACCTTAGATGAATGTTTAATTTAAAAAATAGTTTAAATTTAGCCAAGGATTAGAGCAATGGGTTTAATTAAATATCAGACTTAGTTAAGTTTAATGTTTTCAATTATTAGGTATAAAAAGTTTGAAGGGACCCAAAACCCTACTTAAAAATGTTTGCTAAAAGCAAAGGAAAAATAAAACAATAGCAAAAAAATTAGAAAAGAAAAAATAAACCTCTACTTCATCTTCTTCAGAGTATTAACTGCTTCCAATTCCCATTTTAAAAAGTTTTCGTAAAGATTAGAAAGGACCAACAACTCTTGCTTTTCCTCCTCAAACAATTTCTTCATGCTTCCTCTAGTCCTAGAGCTAGGCCCCTTTGTATCGCTCTATATCATTTGCTTTCCGTTATCCTTGCTACTTTTGGTGTAGGAGCACCTACACCCTTAATGCAAAATGTAATGGATGAAATATAATGAGGTATATCAAGGTGATCGTAGAGTGTATTTAGGTTATTTTGGGGGTGTTAGAGTTTTTTTCATGTTTAATAAGGTCTAAAATACCATTTTCCATGTATTTAGGTGTTTAGGAGTTATTGGAGTTCATGTGTCAAAAGTTGCACAACAAAATGTAAAGTTGTCATTTTACAATTTTAGGAGAATATGAAGGGTCAAGGAGATCAAAAGTTGGTTTTGGAAATTTCAAAGGTATTTTTGAGTTAGAAATTTATAAAAGGCCTCTTGAGGGCTCGAATGCAGTTGTTGAAACATTATAGAAGTGAATTCCATCAAGCATTCAAATAGTTTCATTAGATTTTCTATGATTTTTGTTCTTTATTTTGCTGTGTACAGGTCCGTATAGGTCCCCATTGATATGAAACTTATGGTATAATGTTTTGATATGTATTATATTGTAAATTCAATCATTTTGAGGGGCCTTAATCAGTTTTAGTGAAATAAATCTTTATTTTTCTTGGCACTACCTGTGTAAACCAACAAGGGCCTGATTTGAGGTTTTATATGAAGAATTAGTCATTCCTCCTATTGTGGGATCTTTTACTCATAGGAATGGCTTGTATCATGGTAGCTTAGGTGTTTGTGGGTGTTTGGAGTCATTATAAAGTGTTTTTGTGCTTGGGAAGTGATGTTTTATAGCAGGGAAGGGCAATTTTTATGAGAAATTGAGTAACTAAAACATGGTTTTGAATGAATATTGATTGTATGGTATTTGTGAGGGATTGAGGAATGTGTGAAGGTTATTTGTAACTTGTTTGAAGCTTTGATAGAGTTTGGAAATCCTTGGAAATGAGTCTATTACTAAAACCCTAGGTATTTGCTTGTAAATGGAGGGTTTGTTGGAAAGTACTAAAGAATCCTTAAATTTGGAAACAAATCATGAAGTTAGGTGTTTTGTCACATGTCTTATGACTGTTTGGGGTGTTATTGTGAAATAAATTTGAAAAAGAGATACTTCCTTTGTAAAAGAGGGCTAAACGAGAAGCCTAGAGCAAGGCAGGTATATTGGTTCTCTTATTTGGTACAAAAGATTTACTGTTGAAGTTGAGATATGTTATGTAATCCCTTAAAGGGTTTCTTAATCATTAATTTAATTTTCAAGTCATTTTGAAAGTTTGGATGAAAAGTTGCATTAACTGGGTTGTGAGTGCTACAAGGGCATACTAAAGTAGATGTTGACAATGATGAGTTAATGTGTCTTTCTTACAAAGATTGTTTGAGGATCAATAATTTGATATATCAAGAAATATAACACCCATATATTGCATCAAAATGGTATCAGAGCAACAGGGAGTAGACCTTTGGTTGTATTTGGCAGGTTTGGGAAGGCAAGTGAGAAGTTGGAAAGGCACCATGCCTCTAGAAGAAAATATGGAAAAGGAGACCAAAGAATTCCAGGATAGATATGCCAAGATGAAAGAGATGACACAAAAGAAAGCCTTATTGAGAACCATATGCAAATGCAAGAATAAGGTATGCAATGTGGTGATAGATTTAGGTACTCTCGATAACATAGTATCAATTGAGATGGTAGATAAATTACAGTTAGAAAGAATCCCACATGAAAGGCCATATAAATTATTTTGGTTGAATAGTGATCATTCAATTGTGGTGAATGAGCAAGCCCTAATGGAGTTTTAGATTGGTGCATATAAGGATAGCATTTGGTGTGATGTTTTTCCAATGAGTTATTGTCATTTTTTACTAGGAAGGTAGTGGCAGTTTGATAGGTATGCCTTACATGATGGTAGGAAAAATCTGTATGATATTGTGAAGGATGGAATCAAGTTCAAGCTAACTCCATTGTAGGGAGATGACAAAGAACAAGACCAAATGGTAAGGATAGTGATGATGGGAAGGAAGGAGTTCCTCAAGCATGAGGAAGAAAAATATAGAGAAGTACCAGCCACTACAAAGGAAGCAAGTGTTGAAGTAGCAAGCATTGGTAGAGATGTGATGATGAGAAGAAAAGAAGATGATGAGTTAATAAGGAAGGATGAGATAGTTAAGATAAAAGGTGAAAAGAACTTTGAGGTCCAAGACAAGGTTGGAAAGCATGATGAAGGCAAGGGAAGATTTGAGTATTTGCAGTTAGAAGCAAAGGAGGTTGTAGGATAGTCAGATGGTGTTAAGATAGTGTTGAGTGGTACAACTAAAGAGGTTTTTGAAAAAAAAAGACTTGGGACAAAGTTCTTAAAGGGAGAAAGAGAAGTGAGTGCAAAGGTGTTGCCTAGGGAAAGGAAAAAGTGGCCTAGCAAGGTCATTGTAGAAGAGATTTGTTTTCCACTGATTGGACAAGAGGATAAGGTGCAAAAAATGTTTGATAATGGAGGAGATGAATTGCAGTAGGTGGGTATGTGCAGGATCATGGTGTGCCAAAAAGTGGCAATATTTGTAGGGTATGTGGCTGACGACTTTTTTTTCACCCAAAATTAATGAAATGAAAAGGGTTTTTAGAGGAGATTCTTAGCTTTCCAAAAATATAAATTATGATTTAATTTGAATTTAATAAATAATTATTATTCATTTTCTATTAGAATTATGACTAAAGTCCTAATCGATAGGTTGATTGAAAAACATCTATAACTTTCAAACGGTATCATATTTTTTGAATCCAAAACATGTCACATTCTATGCTTCACATACTATAGGATTAAAACGAAAAATTAAATTTCATGAAGTTTTGACCAAGTTAAGGTGGTCAGACGAAGTTTTATATTTTCTAAAAGTTGTAATAAAAATTCATAATTAATTATTTACTTGGAAAAAATTACAAAAAAATATGCATCACATCGAACATGAGTCCTCTACTTATATATAAAATATTACAAAAAATATTATCATTTTATTATGGTTAGGGTGGTCGACAGACACCTACTTCTTATTTTTCCCCTAAAATTTAAGTACTACTGCATTGAAATTTCAAATTTTCACCAAATAGATTTTATTATTTTTAAATAAACCTAGTATTTTAGAAACTACATTAAATTTTCTACAAATTCTATTCTTACATGTTTTTGAAATAATATAGATAACTTATTCAAATATTTATGTCAAGTTGCCTAACACTGATTTTTCTGAATTTTTTGCCACTTAAGGGCCTATTTTTTGCACGATGATCCTGCACATACCCAGGTGTCTGACAAAAAAAAGGATGGAAGATTGGATGAAAAAGGAGACTTAAAGATAGAGGTAGAAGCTAAAAGGACTAAGGTAAGTCAAGCTTGACTGATAAAACATGAATAAGCCATGATTGGGATAGTATTGTGTCCCTTGGAGAAAGAAAAGAACAAGGAGCAGCTAAGTGTTGGAAATATATGCCTCAATCCCATAGGCTGAAACCTCTGAAAGGGCCAAGCCGGTGTGACATCCTTTAGGTCTGGCCAACTAGCAGCTTTGGATCTTGTGGTTTGTATAGGTCTTCATGACAATGTTTAAGTCATGCCGAAGGAGCATATCGCTATGACTTGTGACAGTCATTGTAATCTCCTACCGAGTGGAGATCTCTGGCTGATAGGCCATTCATATTGTATATCGGGGAGACCCTTGGCCGAAAGGCTTACTTTGGGGTGAAGTCCCAGCGATGAACGAAGTCTTGCCGACAATGTTTTCTGTTGAAGCTTTTTGGGAGAATCTTGGGTGTTCGGTAAGAAGTCTTATCGATAGGAATGTCTCACCGATCGTATTCACTCAGGGTAACTCAAAGGTCTCAGGGAGAACTCTCAACAACTAAGTGAAGTCTCGCTGAAGGTGGAGGTTTCGGTATGAAGTCCCAGCGACCGATGAAGGTCTCGTTGATGGGGATACACTTGGAGTCTTCGCGGTGACACAAAGACTTTGGTATGAAGTCTTAGTGAAAGACAAGTGTCTTGCCGATGTGAACACTCATGTCTATGTGACTTATGGAGCTTCAGTATGATGTCTCACTGATAGTGATGAGTCTTGGTGATAGCGATACATGTGATGAACTTCGGTATGAGGTCTTAGCGACATGAGGAAGTCTTAGCGATAGTCTTCTAGACTCGGTATGACATCTTTCTGATAGGTGTACTCTTGGTGATATTGAATGTTAAACTGTGTGGCATCGGGGAGACATGGTTAGTGTCTCAGCGACATGCCAACATAGATTGAAGCCTTTTGACCGAGTGAAGACTATCCTATGTGGCTTGTTGTTGACCAATCAAAGGAGCCGAATGGGAACTATTGGAAGATAGTTCATTGTGGCCATTACTAGGAGGAATTTTGATAGACAGGGGCGACATGGTTATAGTCTGGAATAGTAGATGATGTCTGGTTCGATGGTTCGACGGATTGCTGTGTGATTGTATGATTAGTGGATGAATTATATTATGTGAAGACTGTAAAGTGAATGTTCTGTATCAAGATTGTTAATGGTGAATGCTGTTGTAAATTGACATCAGAAAGATAAGTTAGATCTCTGTATGTAATCTTTATTACTGTAATACAAAGTGACTTCTCTTGGTGTGGTGGGTTTTTCTCCCGTAATGGTTTTCCCACGTATATTTGGTGTTCATATGTGTTTGTCTATTTCTCTGTTTCAGTAATCTCTTTCTAGTGCATCTTAATTGGACTGTAATTGTAAAATTTTAAAGTGTCTTTGCATTCTTCCCTAAGGTTTTAATGTTAAGAGAGTTGCTTCCACATCTAGCTTTCCTTACAAGTGGTATTAGAGCCTGGCCAATTGTGTTATCCTTGTGGGTACGTTGGATTTTTTGAGTCAATTTCTGTTCACTGGGAGTCTTATAGAAGTTTTTCAAGTTCTAATTACAGATTGAGATGGAAAGCACGTCAGGAAAGATTGAAATAGAGAAGTTCAATGGCAGCAATTTTGAGTTGTGGAAACTTAAGATGGAAGATCTATTGGTTGATCGTGATCTTTGGATTGTTGTGTCTAGAGTGAAGCCTACAGGCATGAAGCAAGAAGATTGGGACCTTGTAGATAGAAAATCTAAGGGGCTAATAAGGCTCTATTTGGCAGACTCCGTTCTTCTCAATGTGCATGAAGAGAAGACTGCATCCTCCTTGTGAAAGAGACTAGCATCTATTTATCAGGGGAAGTCTTTGGTGAATAAACTGTTCCTGACGAAGAAGTTGTACACTTTGAGAATGCAGGAAGGAGGGTCTATAGCTAATCATTTGAACGAATTCAACATGCTGATTGTACAATTAACATCTATTGGTGTGAAGATTGATGAAGAGGATCGCTGTATGCTGATATTGTGTTCTTTGAAAGATTCATGGGATCACCTGGTGATGGGTATTGGGAGTAGAACATCCAATTTCAAGATGGAAGATGTTGTTGCTTCTTTGTTATCAGAAGAGATGAGAAGGAAATATTTTGAGATGGCGAAGGAGGCCCATGCTATTAGAGGAAGGTCGAAAGAGAAAGGAAAGAAGAAGGACAAGAAATCTAAATCAAAATCAAAGGGGAGATCAAAGTCTCCTAGCAAGAAGTCCAAGGTGAAGTGCTGGAACTGTGGGCAACCTGGTCATGTCTGAAAGGATTGTAAAGAGGAGAAGAAGAAGAAGAAGTATTCTTCCGATAATGATTCTTCTCATAGTGATGGAGACGCCTTCATTACAGCCTTGGCTATGCATGCATCAGATGATGTCTGGCTGATTGATTCTGGAGCATCTTTCCACATGAAAACTCATAGAGATTGGTTCATGAAGTATGAAGAATATGATGGTGGAAAGGTGTACTTGGAAAGTGATTCAACTTTGGAAATTGTTGGCCGTGGAAGAGTCAGAATTCAATTCCCCGATGGAAGAGTGAAGGGAATTAATAATGTAATGCATATACCAGATCTAGCTCGAAACTTAGTTTTTGTTAGTATGCTGAATGATATTGGAGTGCATGTCACATTCTCTAGAAATGGCTGCAAGATGAATAGAGGCTCAATGGTGCTAGCAAGGGGTGCTCGTATTGGTACCTTGTACAAGCTGGATGCACATGCTGTTCAATGTAATAGTGTCTCTGTAAAGTCATAGAAAGCTACTCATGGAGGAAAAGAGGGAAATGTTCCCAATTGTGTAAACTCTATGGAAGTTAAACTTCCAGCAGGAAAGACTATGCTCTGGCATCATAGGATAGGCCACATTGGAGAGAAAGGTTTAAAAACCTTGAAGAATAAAAACTTGGTTGAGGGGCTTGAAGATTGTAACCTTGAATTTGAATTATGTGAACATTGTATATATGGAAAACAACACTGTATTTCATTTTATTCCAATCCTCATAAATCTTCTGGTTTGCTAGATTATATTCATTATGATGTATTTGGTCCAGTGAATGTTCCTTCTTTGTCTAAGTCAAGGTACTATGTATCGTTCATTGATGATTATTCAAAAAGAACATTTGTTTATTTTTTGAAAAGTAAATCATAAGTGTTCAGTCGGTTTAAGGAATTTAAGAACCTTGTAGAAAATCAAACTAAAAGAAAAATAAAATGTTTAAGGACTGATAATGGCAGTGAATTTTGTTCTAATGACTTCGAAAGGTATTGTAAAGACCATGGAATAAAAAGACATAAGACTACACCTTATACTCCACAACAAAATGGAGTTGTAGAAAGATTCAATAGGACAGTGATGGAGAGAGCACAGAGTATGCTGAGTAGTGCTAGCTTGGAGGAGAAGTTCTGGGCTGAGGTTGTTGCTACTGCATGTTACTTGATTAATCATTCTCCAAATTCTACTCTTGGTGAGAAAACACCTTTGGAAGCGTGGTCTGGTAACAAGCCCTCTTTAAGACATATTCGTGTTTTTGGCTGTGAGGCATATGCTCATGTGCCATATGAGAAAAGATCTAAGTTGGAGAACAAGGCTGTCAAATGTATTTTTATTGGCTATAGTGTTGGCATAAAAGGATAAAAGATTTGGAATCCTGATACAGAGAAGGTTGTATACAACAAAAGTGTAATCTTTCATGAGCTGAAGCCTTCTACCTTGGATCTGCAGTCAGAGAAAAAGTCAGAAAACAATAAGGATGTAGTTGAAATTCCTCTGACACCAGATAAAGAGGAATTGAAAATTCAAAATGTACTTGAAACTGAGGAGAGCTCAAGTAGTTTATGAAGAAGAAGAACCTCGGCCTTAGCAATTGAGGAGGTCAGCTCATGAAAGAAAACAACCTGATAGGTATGGGTTCTCTTTGATAGATTCTACTTGTGCCTATGCTTTGATTTCTAGCACTGATGAGCCTAGGACTGTGAAAGAGGCATTTAGAATGTCTGACTCAAACTCTTAGTTGGAAGCCATGAATGAAGAAATGGGATCATTAGAAAAGAATGACACTTGGAGTTTGGTGCCCTTGCCTAAGGGCAGAAAAGCTGTGGGCTACAAATGGGTATTTAAAAAGAAGATTAGTCTGGATGGCAGTGTGGAAAAATATAAGGCGAGGTTGGTTGCGAAGGGTTATTCCTAGGTAGAGGGAATTGATTATGGGGAGATTTTTTCTCCTATAGCTAAGCTGACATCCATTAGATTTCTTTTGTCACTTGCAGTGGTGTATGACTTAGAGGTCAAATAGATGGATGTGAAGACAACATTTCTTCATAGTGATCTTGAAGAAATCTATATGTCCCAGCCTGAGTACTTTGTTGAAAAAGGTAAAGAGAAACTGGTTTGCAAGTTAAAGAAGTATCTGTATGGGTTAAAGCAGTCACCTAGAATGTGGTACCAGAAATTTGATACTTTTGTATTGTCTTTGGGATTTGTGAGATTAAAATCTGATCATTGTGTCTATTATAAAGCTGAAAGTGATCAAGTTCTTATTATTGCTCTCTATGTTGATGATATGTTATTCATAGGCCATAGTAAGTTGATGATTTCCGATCTTAAGTCTCATTTGTTTGCTAAGTTCGAAATGAAAGCTATTGGTTCAGTAAGGTATATTCTGGGGATGGAGATAACCAGGGACAGGAATAGTAGAAAACTTTGGCTCAGTCAGAGTAAGTATATCAAGACTATTCTAGAGAGATTTTGCATGAATGATTGCAAGCAACTAGTTTTTCCAGTCTTGCAGGGAACGAAGCTATCTGTTGAAGACTATCCAAAATATCCTTCTGAGATGGACATGACCAGTGTACCCTATGCTAGTGCGGTTGGCAGTCTTATGTATGCAATGGTCTGTACAAGGCCAGACATTTCCCAAGAAGTGGGAGTTCTTAGTCGGTTTATGGCTAATCCTAGAAGGACACATTGGGATGCTATAAAGAGAGTTTTCAGATATTTGAAGGGCACTTTAGAGTTTTATTTGTGTTACCATGGGAACTTGGTTGAATCATAGAGGACTCTCAGTATTCGAGGCTATGTGGATATTGATTGGGCAGGGAACAATGACAGTAGGAGGTCCACCAGTGGATATACTTTCATGTTGAATGGTGGTGTAGTGAGTTGGATGAGTAAGCAGCAGGCTGTAGTCGCTTTGTCCACTACAAAGGCTGAATACATGTCAGCTACACATGCTTGTAAAGAAGTAGTTTGGTTAAAACATTTGTGTTCTAACATTGGTTTTGATGCAGGGAAAATAACTATTTTTTGTAATAGTCATAGTGCAATTTGTCTAGCAAAGAATCCTACTTTCCATGCTAGGACGAAACATATAGATGTATAGTACCACTTTGTACGAGATATGGTGGAGGATGGAAAGGTAATTTTGGGAAAGGTTGATACTCTGGAGAATGTTGCAGATGCATTGACGAAGCCAGTGAGCACAAACAAGTTCAGGTGGTGTGCCAGTTCAATGGGCCTTAGTGCCCATGTTTTTCAATAGTTTTGTTGTGCTCTAGAGGTGCCTGTGTGATCTTCGTCAAGTGGGAGATTGTTGGAAATATATGTTTCAATCCCATAGGCTGAAACCTCTGAAAGGGCCAAGTTAGTGTGACATCCTTTGGGTTTGGCCGACTAGCAACTTTGGATCTTGTGGTTTGTACAGGTTGCCATGACAATGTTTAAGTCATGCCGAAGGAGCATATTGCTGTGACTTGTGACAGTCTTTGTAATCTCCTACCAAGTGGAGATCTTTGGCTGACATGCCATTCATATCATATATTGGGGAGACCCTTGGCCAAAAGGCTTACTTTGGGGTGAAGTCCCAGCGACGAACGAAGTCTCGCCAACAACGTTCTCATTTGAAGCTTTCAAGGAGAGTATTGGGTGTTCGGTAAGAAGTCTTACTGATAGGAATGTCTCACTGACCGTATTCACTCGGGGTAACTCAAAGGTCTTGGGGAGAACTCTCAGCGACTAAGTGAAGTCTCACCGAAGGTGGAGGTTTCGGTATGAAGTCCCAGCGACCGATGAAGGTATCGCCGATGGGGATACACTTGGAGTCTTCGTGGTGACACAAAGACTTCAGTATGAAGTCTTAGCGAAAGATGAGTGTCTTTCCGATGTGAACACTCATGTCTATGTGACTTATGGAGCTTCGGTATGATGTCTCACCGATAGTGATGAGTCTTGGTGATAGCGATACATGTGATGAACTTTGGTATGAGGTCTTAGCGACATGAGGAAGTCTTAGCGATAGTCTTCTAGACTCGGTATGACATCTTGCCGATAGGTGAACTCTTGGTGATATCGAATGTTAAGCTGTGTGGTATCAGGGAGACATGGTTAGTGTCTCACTCACATGCCAGCATAGATTGAAGCCTTTTGACCGAGTGAAGACTATCCTATGTGGCTCATTTTTGACCAATCAGAGGAGCTGAATGGGAACCGTTGGAAGACAGTTTGTTGTGGCCGTTACTGAGAGGAAGCTCGACAGATAGGGGCGACATGGTTATAGTCTAGAATAGAAAATGATGTCTGGTTCGATGGTTCGATGAATTGCTGTGTGATTGTATGATCAGTGGATGAATTCTATTCTATGAAGAATGTAAAGTGAATGTTCTGTATCAAGATTGTTTTAAAAATGGTGAATGCTGCTGTAAACTGACATCAAAAAGATAAGTCAGATCTCTGTATGTAATCTTTATTACTGTAATACAAAGTGACTTCTCTTGGTGTGGTGGGTTTTTCTCCCGTAAGGGTTTTCCCACGTATATCTGGTGTTCATATGTGTTTGTCTATTTCTCTATTTCAGTAATATCTTTCTAGTGCATCTTAATTGGATTGTAATTGTAAAATTTTAAAGTGTCGCTGCATTCTTCCCTGAGGTTTTGACATTAGGAGAGTTGCTTCGACATCTAGCTTTCCTTACACTAAGTACTACTGAGATAGTGGCCTTTAAGTTAGAAAACATAGCGATAAAGGAAAATTTAATTCAAAGTCTAAGAATGGAAGATGCAAAGAGCCCATGTAGGGGGCAAGAGAAAGAATATAAGGAAGAAAGTTTGATGTAGGTCATGAAAATGAAAGTTGCAGGGAGCCTAGATAAAAGGCTAGTGGAAGAATGTATGAAAGTTGGGGATGGAGATAAGCACATGGAAAGCATTGTAAGTGAAGTAAGTGATCCATTAAAGGGACAAGAAGAAAAAAGGCCTGAGAATACAGTGTTGATGAAGAGCTCAGTGAAGGATACAAATTTAGAGAATGTGGTAAGCCAAGAGAAATGGTCAAAGATAGTGGAAGCATTTAAGAATGAGTTTGTAGAGTGTGAGGAAAGTAAAATCACCATGAGAGGCGAAGAAGAGGAAGTAAAGAGTTTTTCAAGAGTCCTAAAGATGAAAGGGGCTAATAGTGATGCATTAAAAGAGGTTAGCCAGGTGAAGGCTAGAGGAAAGATGTTAGTAAAGACTCCAAACGAGATGAAGAAGGAAGCAAATGATGAAGTCAGGACAATGGATTGTCCTTGGTTGATAAAATATGTAATGTGGCAGTTGTATATTGTTATGACAGGGGTTCTAAGCAAGGAGAACCTAAAAGTAATTATGAAGAGAGTGGGTAAGAGACCGAGGGTGAAGGGAGTCATGAGTTGCTTTCTTATTTTGATGATTGTGATAGTAAGAATCAAGCCATGGGTTAAGATGAAGGAGGATAGATTGAATGTGGGTCATCTTGAAGAGGAAGGAGGTGATGGATAGAGAAAGAGTAGATGGAAGGAGCTGTTGAAAACAAAAATGAGCATGGAAATACAGATTCAAGAGGACAGTGCAAGAGAAGGGTGGTTAAGGATGGACAAATCAAAACTAAAATTCAAGATGAAGCAAGTGCAAGCACAAGGAGGAGCATCCGAGGTAGGAAAACAAGTGAATGTTGCAGGGTCAAGGTGTTATAGGTTTCCAAGAGAATTGGAAGGCTTTCATGGCTGGGTGTATGGTGCAGGAGCATTTACACCCTTAATGCAAAATGTGATGGATGAAATATAACAAGGTACATCAAGGTGATCATAGAGTGTGTCTAGGTTAGTTTGGGGGTGTTAGAGTTTTTTTCATGTTTAAAAAGGTCTAAAAGACCATTTTCCATGTATTTAGGTGTTTAGGAGTTATTGGAGTTCATATGTCAAAAGTTGCACAACAAAATGTAAAGTCGTCATTTTGCAATTTTAGGAGAATATGAAGGGTCAAGGAGATCAAAAGTTGGTTTTGGACGTTTCAAAGGTAGTTTTGATTTAAAAATGTATAAAAGGCCTCTTGAGGGCTCGAATGAAGTTGTTAAAACATTATAGAAGTGAATTCTAATAAGCATTCAAGCAGTTTCATTAGATTAGCACAAGGACTTAAACCAAGGCCAAAATTAGCATGATGTAATTGTGAAACCTATATAAGGTGGAGATGAGTCATTATGTATGCTTGAATGATGGATTATGAATTGTCTATTTGTGTAGAGCTGTCAAGGAGTACTTTGTTTGAACAATTGTGTTTGGAGATATTGGGAGTTGGGCTCAAAGTATTTATATAGTGTGAAGGTGGCATTCAAGATTTGAGTTTTGGGATTTCCATGTGGAGAACTATAGAGTTCCTTTGGGGTAGTGAAATTTTTGTGTAAGTGTTATGAACATTATCGACATAGTCAAACTTGGATACATAGGGTTTGGGATAGTAGTTCATTGTTGGACTAAAAGATTGTAATTTTTGGAATCAATATAAGTCTACATCTTTGTCCCCCAGATTTTTGTTATGTTATTATGTATGTGTATGGTGCCACATTGCTTAGTTAATTGTTGATTGCATGGATGTAGTTTTTAATAGGCATAGTCCAAGTTAGAGGACAAATTTAGGCCTATAAGGTAAGTAGACAGTCTTATAATATTGGTGTTGCACATGGTGAAAAAACTAGCCCTATGACAACATCCATTAGGAGGATTCATTATTTTCTTTCCACATGTCATAGGTATTGTAAATTCTTCTCCCAAGCCTATTAATCATCACAAAAACAAACATTAGCATAGTTAATCCTTCATTGAAACTACTAAAAAATAATATAAACTAATGGTAATGAACCCAGAGTTATTTTTGCATATCAATTAAAAATATTCATCTGTTTTTCAATTAAGTGATTCCTAAGACTTGAGCATGTTCTATTTGAATTATGTGATTCCTAGGACTTGAACATGTTCTAGATGAAACTTTAGAAGGATTTGATTTAAGTGTTACTAGTAGCTGAAGTAATATCTAATGAATGAGATGTTTGACACTAATTTCTACCATTCTTTAAGAGCTAAATTTTGTTTGTATGATCTACTAGAAATTTCTAAACTAGATTGATTTAAAAGTTTTATTTAATTATTATTTCCAAGTCAAGGGGCATGCATTTATAAGGATTATTAATAGAGTTGAAAAATTAACCAAACATTATTATTGATAATGTTGAATTTCCATTTTATTACTAGTGGATGGGCATGCATTTATAAGGATTATTAATAGAGTTGAAAATTTAACCAGACATTATTATTGAAAATGTTGAATTTTTATTTTATTACTAGTGGATGGGGCACACATTTATAAAGATTATCAATAGCGTTGAAAAAATAACCAAAAAATATTATTTATAGAGTTGAATGTTCATTTTACTCAGCTCAAAAGTCTTGCATTTATAAGAATTATTAATAGAGCTGAAAAAATAACCAAACATTATTATTGATAGTGTTAAATCTCTACTTTATTACTAGTTGATGGGTCACATATTTATAAAGATTATAAACAGAATAGAAAAAACAGGCACTTGCATTATTATGGATAGAATTGAATCTCAGAACGTGTATTTATAAGAATTATTAATAAAATTTAAAAAACATCCAAACAATAATGATAAGAGTTAATTTTCATGAAGAAAGAATTTTATCCCTGGTTCTTCAGGAAGAAGAAATATAAAAAGAGATAAATGACATTTCCCACTCCTTTTAAAACAAGGTCACCATAGATGAGGGATATGGGTCTTATTAATCTGGGATTTCACGCCGTGCTCTTTTGTGCCCCTCAACTACACTGTAAAACCTTTTTTTCTACCAAGGATATAAGGTAACCAGAAGGTCATAATTAGGGTTGAATGAAGTCAATAACCAGCTGAATCTGCCAAGGTGGGTAGCTCCGAACATTAACCATGAAAGTGCTTCGTCTTTAAGAAGATGCCTCTCTCATCTCTATATAAGCTGATTGATGTGTGATTAGTGTTCATCAACCTTAGAGCTTGGGGATCGTGAGTGCTGCGTTCAGCAGAAGGAAAGGTGTTTTGAGTATCCATTAAATTTCTTTCTGTGTTTTAGTTTATGTCTTGGCCTCTCTCTTTCAGTATCATCTAACTCAGCAGATTTCATGTGCAGTTGGAAAGCAGGAAATATGGTTCGTGTTTTCGAATTATTGGGTGGCTGTCAGGAATGGAGTGCGCCGAGTGAGAATCAAAACAAATTGTTTGCACTCATTAATTTTGAGTTAACCAAAAGCCAAAACAAACAGTTGGAGCTCTCAAATCACGTCTTCCTCCATTCCGTCCATATTTTCATCACCCATTTCCATATCAGGGAGGTTTTCACCGGCCATTTCCATATGATGGAGGTTTTCACCAGCCATTTCCATGTCATGGATGTTGTTCTGAGCCATCTCACTCCCATGGATGTCGTGCTGAACCATCTCACTCCCACAGGTGTCATGGATGTCCTGCTAAGCCATCTCACACCCATGGATTTCAAGATGATTCATGTTTTACCTGTACTCAGCCCGCCGAGATAAAGTAGGTGCTGAAGCCAAATGTGAATGATCTCTCTAGTTACTGATGGGAATGAAGAGCTTTCAGCTTCAAATATCCTTACTCCTATAGTTTTTCTCTGTGCTGTCAATCTTACAAGCCTTATTATAATAAAACCTGGATGGCTCCTGTTCATGTTCGTCTTTCAGTTGTTGTTCCCGTCTGTCTGGTGTGTGTCTGTCTAAATTTGTAATCTTTGAACGTAAGATGGAAGCCTATGATTCCTATGGCTGAAAAAGGTTTCCTCGTTCGCTTATAAGTAAAATATCTATTGAAAGTCTAGTTGTTTTGATTTTTTAAATTTTAATATCCTATTTTATTTTATTATTTTAAGGGGTGAACTATCAGTGAGGTCACAAATGGGGATCTCATTCCCAATGTAAACATTCAACAATTAAACTCTCATAGAATTTGAACTTTGATGGCAAGAACAACACCACAACAACTTAACCATCAAACCATGCTACTATTGACAAATATCTCACTTTATTAATAATGTATTCAAATTTGTATACGACATTATCACTTTTACTCCATCATTTGTATTGGAAATTTTATATTGTGAGAGGGTATTAATTAATTTAATTTAATTACTTTTTAAAATGATTTCAATTACAATTTTATAATAAAATAAAAAAAGTTTTATTTAAGTAAAAAAAATTACAATTTAAATTTTAAGAAAAAGAGTTCATTTAACATACACAATTTTTTGTTTGAAGATATTTTTTTGATGTTGTGGATAAATAGAATTATATTTGAGTAAAAATTATTTATGATTTAAATTTTAGAAAAGGAGTTCATTTAACATATGGAAAATTTTTCTTAAAGTTTTTTGATATTGTGGGTAAATAAAAGCTAATGACTGCGTATTGGTAGGTATATTGAAAAATGTTTGATATTATTAATTTCTTGGGAGTGGACAACTTGTAACTGGTGATTAAATTGTTTAGTTTAGATCAATTATAAAAAATTGCTTTAAAGTGTCAAATATTTTAATGATTTAAATTGATCTTTTTTTTTTTTAACATAATAAGATAATAAAACAATTTTACTCTATCGTCATTGGACAAATTATTCTTCTTTGAGGCACAAAAACTTACAATAAGAGTGAATCAAGTGACATTTGGCTTCCAATTTTCTTTCTCAAATAAAAATCATGTATAATTTTCTACGAAATCTTGGATATCACATAAAGAATTATGAGCTACATCATCCACTTCCTTGAAATTTTCTTTTCCTTCCGTAAGTAACTCAATCCTAACAAGAGCTCTAGGGCAAGGAAGTTCCTGCCAAAAAGTTATAGTTATAGAATAGTTATGTTTTAATTAGTTGTGTTTAATAAATTCAAAATTCTTTGGGAAGACTATAATAGGCATGAGAGGGAAATTATAATGGTAAGTGCAAGTTTTAGTACTCCACAGTGTATGAGAAAGTGCACAAGAACCCTATGCTAGAATGAATCCATTATTAATAAAAGAATTTAGAGTGAGAAAGCTAGTAGCATGTTGGATCTATCCTAAAAAAGCCTCATCATGATTGAAATTACTCTCATAAATCCTCACATTTTTTACAATTATGTGTTTCATAAAATTGTAAAGAATTTTTTTTTTTCATTTATCTAATTCAATTGCTTCTATTATTAATTGAAGAAAGATAGGGGTATCCCTATAATATTATTTAAAATTAGGGGGAAAACTTATAAGTCCATGTCAATTTTTATAATTGCAGAAAAAAATGAATTTTTTACCTTTGATTGAAATCACCCTATTGGTTTTCATCCGAAGGGTAGAATTAGGCAATTTGTCTTAAAAAAGGTCAACCTCTTGTACAAAATGATAATAAAACCTTCTAATTATAACTATAATTTATATGGGTTGTGTGATGATAATTTTATTCTCTTGATTATGGATAATGATTCAAATAGCACTAAAGGTTGGCATAACCTTATCAAATATTTGCAAAGAAAATTCAAAAATTAAAATTAAAGTAACAAAACACTCACATTGATTTATAAATTGAAACAAATTAAAAACTCTCCTAAAATATTTGCGTAGATTCAAGAATAACCCAATTTGAACCATGCTTACCCCACATAGTCTTCAAGGGGCCTATAATCATATGAAAGATTTACCAAAAAAAAAAATCATAAAAAAAAAAGTAGCATGATTTAAAAAAATTCTCATAGAATAACTAAAGAGCTTGGGCATGACCCATGTTTACAAGTCATAAGAAGGTGAGTCCAAGATTTACAAATTAAAATTAAAATTAAAACAATTTAGATAACATTATTTAACAAATCAGAATTAGGGTTAGGTTTCATATTAAGGTTATTATTAGGATTAAGGTTAGGGTTATAAATAGATATAGAATTAGGGTTAGGGTTATAGTTCATATTAAGGTTTACTTTACGATTAGAGATAGAATTAGAATTAAGGTTATTATTAGGATTAAGGTGAGGGTTATAATTAGATATAGAATTAGGGTTAGGGTTATAGTTCAGATTAAGGTTTACTTTATGATTAGAGATATAATTAGAATGAGGGTTAGGTTTCACATCAAGGTTATAATTAGGGTCAGGGTTATAATTGGACATAAGTTTTATTATATAACTATAAATACATTAATTTAGATATTTCTTTTTCATAGATTTCAAAGATTTTTTTAATTTTAAGCATATTAAAATAGAAACTTGTAAATTTAGGAAAGTTCTTCCACACTCAATTTTCTAAGTTTTAGAAACTTCTTTTTGAGGTAATAATTTAAGATATTCTTTGTATATCTTATCTTTATAAATAATGTTATATAAATTATTTAATTTATATGGTAAGTAAGCTAATTTTAAACATATTTGTTTAAAAACTTATTGCCTCTAGTAACCGGAAGGGACCATCCATATTATGTTGCAAAATCAAAATATTATGTTACAAAATAAAATCAAAACTAAATAAAATATAAAATTATAATATTATTATTTAATATATTAAATTATATTTTAGATGGTATAAATGTTACATATATATTGTATATATATTATAATATTATAATGATGTTAAATTATATATTAGATATTATATATCTTACATATGTATTATATAGTGTATATATTATAATTTTATAATTTTATAATATGTTGTTAAATTAATAATATAATATATTAAAAATATATTATTTATTTGAATTTGTTATTAGATTATTTTATATATTTGAATTTAATAGAATGGAAAATATAATAAATAAATATATATTTATATTTAGTATTAAAAAAATTTCACATAATGTATTATTAAAAAGAATGTTGGAATTGACTTTATGGCTACCTATGTGTAAATTGTGTACCAATTAGATTCAAGAGAATTGATTTTTGAAATATATTTTGTTAGATAATTCACATCTATACATTGATAACAGACTGAAAAAAATCCCTTTCATCATGAAGGTGTTGAAATTAGCACACAATATTTTCTTGATTTGGGATAAGCTCCATTCTGTTTTACATTCTCTTCATATAAAAATTTAAGAACTTTCAGGCTATTAAAATCATATTTATTGTTGTCAAATGAATTTTTATTATATACATATATGGATATAATTAAAATATTAATATTTTTTCTTATAAATATTTTGGAGAACATAATTTATATTAAGATTATTGTTGTGTTTTGAAAAGTCATTTTGATCCTATAATTATATAATCTAGATATTTTATATAATTTCTTTTGTATTTTTAGATCATATATATATATACATATATATATATATATATATATATATATATATATATATATATATATATATATATATATATATATATATATATATATATATATATATATATATATATATATATATGATTAAGGGACCCAAAACCCTTTACATAGACAAAAAGATGCTGAAAGATAAAGCAAGCAAGAAACACCAAACAATCAAGAAACAACAAAAAAACAAAAAAGTAGATGACAACAAGCAACTAAATCCCTAGTAATAATCCTATCATGAAGCTCAACAATGTCAACAAATAATATATTAATAAATTTATTGTTTAGATTTTAATATTTATGATAATATGATATAAATATTAAATATATATTATTTAATTTATTATAGAAGTATATTTTTTATTATTTATATATCAAATTTGTTAATAATTAATTTAAATTGTTAAAGTTTTTTTGACATTTTGTCTTAAATTTCACAATGATTTACATCTCAAATAAGTCACAAATAAATCTATAATTTTTAAAAACTAAATTTACCAAATTATTGAATAGTGATTTTTTCAAAAGTAAAATTAAAAGTATTAAAAAATAAAATAAACAATATAGATATACATAATAAAAAAGATATGGATCAATTTAACATTCTTAAATATGAAACTCCAAATTTTAAATTTAAATTTCAAAATTCAAATCCATGTGTTTTGTAAACAACACATGTTCCCTATCAAATTTAGAGCACATATATGTAGAAATACAAGTTTCAAAGAATATAATTTAGTGAGATCAAGTGTGTGAGTTACAAATTTAGATCCACACTTCAAGTTCAAGTCTACATACATAGATATCAGTTAGATGACATTAGAAATGAACCAAAATAGTACACAATCAAATTCATAAATTAGTGATAATCATTAAATTTTTAAATTATAATGTATGAAGAAATACATTCCTAATATCTATATAATAACATCATCATTACATTTAGAGCTAAATACTTATATATTTAATTTATTTTTTCATATTTACTTAACCTTTTTATTACAATGATAAATGTTTTTATTTAATTAATTAACCTAATGTTTATGAAAGGTGCACTGATTTTTGCACAAAAGAAAATTATAAAAGAAATCTCCTTAAAGTGTAATACCAAATTTATTCAACCCTAACCCTAATGTAATTTTAACCTTATCCCTAATAAATTCCCAACCTTAATGCTAATTATAATTGATTATTTATTAAATTCTAACCCTAATTGAACTATAACCTTAACTTTGGACCCTAATTAAATCATAACCTTAATTGGACCTTGACCTTAACCATAACTAAACATAACCATAATTGAACTCAAAATTTTAGTCTAATTAAATTATAACATAGAAATAATAGACATTGTTGTTCAAGAAAAAGAAGGTTTTCTATTAATAGGTTTGCTCATACAAAAGAAAATAATTGTTTATACAAAAAAAGAAGAAGTTATAGGTAGGTGAGGGTTTTCATATTTGACAACAACATTTAAATCATCTGTCCTCATCATTGTTAAAAAATAAAACAAAACCACAACTACTCTCAAATTTTCTTCACTTTAAAGAACAAAACTGCTTTACCAACATTTGACAAGAACTTTACAACAAGCCTTGTTCTAATGGTAAAATTTACATATATAAAATAATTTTTATTAATTGTACATATAATTTAAGAGAATATAACTAGAAATGGATAAATGGTATTATATATATTCCATTTTAAAATTGAATGTCTTGTAAAACTACTATTAATTATTTGACCTTTTAACCATTTAACATTTAAATAAATCTGACATTGTACATATGATTATCTGTTGTGCACACCTGATTTTTCAAATTTCTGCTTTGTTGGGCTAGCCATGGAAAAACTAGGTGGGGGGCCCCTAGTTTTTGTCCCCTTCTAGGACTTTGTCCTCTTTGACAGGTGTCACCATTGGCACTTCGACTCTGGCTACTAGTTCCTTGGGGTCAAAATATTTTGCAGTGGATGTTGCTTCTCAGGATGGTGGTACTATCAGTCTTCTTCTCCTAAGAGGTTTTCCTTTTAAGAGAGGAAATAAAGTGTCATATGCGAACAAACTCATGGGAGTAGGGTCCATATCAAAAAGGAATCTTTTTTCCTCCTTTGAGTCAAAGGAGTGCTATTTTGTGGATGGTCTGGAGGTGCTCATTCCAGATGAAATCATGGATGCTATTGTTGTGAGTCTCCAAATGTCTCTAGTAGGGAGATTTCTAGCCTTCATACCTAATATTGACTAGGTACATAAGTGGATGGACTCTATTTGGTCTCTTAAAGGAGAGGTTAGTGTGAGTGTCATGCCCAATGGTCTCTTCCTTTTTAGTTTTAACAATCAGAAAGATTTACTTTTTGTCTTGAAAAGTGGCCCCTGGGCATTTGATAAGAACTTCAAGAACTGTTTGGCTTTATGTAAATGGAAGTTAGGTTTGGATCCGTCTGTTGATTTTGGCTCCATTGCTCCAACTTGGGTCAGACTTCTGGGTTTACCTCTTGAGTTTTGGAACCATAAGGTGAACTTTAGGGGATTGCTAATTCTTTTGGTAGTCTTCTAACAGTGGACAATGTAACTTCTCAGAGTTCTAGGCTTATCTTTGCTAGGATCTATGTAAATGTTATTGTTAATAGTGTCCTTCCTTCTTCTATCACTTTGAAATCCAAGTTTAGTTCTTGGTCTCAAGTCTTGGAATGTGAGAATGCTAGGATGTTTTAGATCAGCTTTTCTGAAAGTTTGGGCATCTTAGTAATGCTTGTAAGAAACAACATTTTCAAAAAGACAAAGAGGTTATTGTCTCTGCTCCTCCTATTTCTAGTGAGGGTTAAAGTAAGACTCTAAATAATGGAGTGAATTCCCTAAAGTCTAAGGTGTTTGGAGCAGATGCTTCAAGAGAGAATATAGAGGTGAGAAATGAGCCAAATGTGGATGTTCCCATCTTGAAGAATGGTGTCTCCCTACCCCTTCCCTTGAGTAATGATGACCCTAGGTTTGACACAGCTAAGGATGGGGCTTCCTATTCTTTTTCTACTAGCTCAAAATTAGATAAAGGCCTAAACTTGTGTGTTTCCTTGATCAAGGAGGAATTTTCTCCTTAAGATGATTTATAAATGAAAATACAAAAATCATTGGAAATTTTGGGATTCACTGAGCTAGACCCTCCTTCTCCCTTAAAGAATGAGGTTAATGAAGATCCTTGGACTTAGGTGAGTGGTAAATCCAAGAAAAAGAAGAAAATGGATGCTGGAGATGAATCAAAAGTGGGTAGAACAAACAATAAGGAGGTAGGTTAAGGGAAGTGGCTAGAGATATTTCCTCAGAGAAATAAAGGACCTTGGAATTTCTTACTAATGGGACTAAATAAAAAAAATGATTGGGGAGTCCTCTCCCCTTAGGCTAGAAAAGTGGTTTTCTGGCTTCTTTTCTCATCTTTAATGAATATTCTATTGTGGAACATTAGGGGACTGAATAGTCCTCTTAAACAACATATTTTAATGTGCTCTATTATTGATTTAAAAATTGATATTCTCTTAATTCAGGAAACCAAAATGAATAAGGAAACTTTTGATAATATGATTAAAAATGTTTGGCCAAGCGCAAAATATTGTGTATGTGATGCAGATGGTGCATTTGGAGGGATTTCCACCCTCTAGAACTCAGATAGGTTGTCTGGTCAGAAAGGCTACAACAATCATAATTGCTTAGAAACTATGTTTGAAGATGGAAGAACTGGTGTGAAATGGAACCTTGTTAATATTTATGCTTCTAATACCAAAGCTTCTAGAAATATTTTGTGGGACTACTTGTCAGTGTTCCTTTATAAAAATGAGAATGTGAAGTGGATTCTTGTGAGGGACTTTAACACCCCCCTCTACCCTTTGGAGAAGCTTGGGGGGATTGATGATTTCTCTGATAGTATGCTAGACTTGCTAATTTTATCTCCACACAAGGCCTTCTGGATGTGGAGCTCTCAGGTTCTAAATTGACTTGGTCAAGTAGGAATCTTGGACAAGATCATACATAGGTTAAGTTAGATAGAGTTATGATCTATGAAGATTAGGATATATTAGCTAAATTATAGTTATCTGCTCTTCCTAGATCCACCTCAGATCATAGTACTCTTATTTTGAATTGGGAGGAAAAAAAGTTTGGTCCTTACGCCTTTAAATATGATATTATGTGGAATCTCCACCTGAAATTCAAAGATCTAAACAAGCTTTGGTGGAACCTTCCTTGTCAAGGTACTCCAATGTTTTGAATGGCACAAAAACTAAAGATAATACAACTTAATGTTCAAGGATGGAACATAATTAAGTTTGGAAATATATTTTAGACTAAGGAAAATGTCCTTTTAAATCTCAAGTCAATTCAAAAGATGGAAATGGGTGTCATTGATGAAGAAGCCTTTGCTAGAGAAAGATAACTAAGGAATGAATAGTGCACTATAGCTAGATAAGAGGAGATATTTTGGAAAGAAAAAATAGGGTGCAATGGCAGCAAGAAGGGGACACGAATATGAAATATTTCCATCAATTGATGTTAAATCATAGAAGAAGAAATAGGATCTACTCTTTGGTTAGAGGCAATGGGAATCTTCTTACCAAGGATGAGGACTTGGACGTTGGGGCCATCTCCTTCAAAAAATGATGGAAGACATCAGGTCCCCCCTCCCTTTGAGTTGGAAACCCTTCTCAGGGTTATCCCGAGGGTGGTGAACAAGGAAGATCTCAAGTCCTTGGGAAACAAGGTTTCTATGCAAGAGGTTAAATCTATTGTTTTCTCCTTTGGTTATTTTAAAGCCCTAGGTTTGGATGGTTTTCCCCCAACCTTTTTTCAAGATTTTTGGGAAACCATCTCCCAAGATCTCCTTCTTTTTACTAGATATTTCTTCAGAGCAAGAAGACTTCTTTGTCAACTTAATTCTACTTCCATTGTTCTTGTTCCTAAGAAGGAAGATGCCATATCCATGTCTGACTACCGGGCCCTATCAGTCTTTGTAACACAGTTTAGAATTTTTTTTCTAAAATTATAGTTAATAGGATAAAGCCCTTGTTGGATAAAATGATCTATGGAAATAAAAAAGGCTTTGTGGTTGGAAGAAAAATTCTAGATGTGTCTATTGTATCCCATGAGATTATTCATTCTATGGACCATTCTAAGAATCTAGGTATTGTGTTTAAATTGGACATCTCAAAAGATTATAATAAGGTTTCTTGGAGCTTTTTATTTTTCTATTTTGAAAAAAAATGGAATTAGTGGGAAATTTCTGAGATTAATCAAGGAGTGTGTCTCCACCACTAGTTACTCTATCCTTCTTAATGGTGTTCCTACAAGTCAATTTTTTTATTGTAAGGGATTGAGACAAGGCGACCCAATTTCTCCATATCTTTTTATAATTTTTTCTAAAGTTTTAGGTTAGAATCTCCAAAAAAATCTTGATTATGGTTGTCTACATGGGATTTGTGTTGCTACTTCCCTAGCTCCAACTTCTCACCAACAATTTGTTGATGACACAATTCTTTTTGGTGCTATATTAGTTATGGAAGTAGAAAAATGGAAGGAAGTCCTAAAAGAATATGCTAAAGCTTCTGGCTAGCTCATAAATTATAGCAAGAGTAAATTTTATTTTTTTTACACTAATTAGTAGGTGAAGGAAAGGATTCTAAGAATCTTGGGATGTCAAGAAGCTGGTATTCCTAATGTTTACTTGGGCCTCCCTCTAAGCATTAATAAACCTCCTAATTAATTTTGGAATGACATCATTGACAAAATCCAAATGAAGCTAGCTGAATGGAAAGGAAAATTGCTCAATCAAGTGGGTTAGCTCCAACTCTTAAAGTATTTTCTCCAAAATTTTCTAGTTTATTACTTATCCCTCTTTAAGATGCCAATTTTCATTATGAGAAAGATTGAACAAATCTAGAGGACCTTCCTTTTGATTGGGATAGAAGAAAGGTCAAGGATTGCTCTTGTCAACTGGGAGCAAGTGTGTTCCCCAAAAAAGTTAGGGGGCTAGGGATTAGAAGATTAAAGATATTTAACAAGGCTCTCCTAACCAAAATGGGCTAGTATTCTTAGTGTTAAGTATATGGGGAATGACCCCCCTAATTGCTTGCTATCCTCTCAAGGTATTCCTAAGGTATCAACCTTTTGGAATAATATTCTAAAAAGAAGAAGTATACTACAACAAGGAGTTAGAAGGAAATTAGGGAATGGGAGGTCTATTAATTTTTGGGAAGAAGTGTGGGGAAGAGGTCTTGCTTTGAATTTGGTGGCACAATTAAATCCTATATGGCAAGCCCTCACAAGATTATATGGAACTACTCTATATGGTTATTTTAACTAGTATAAAGAGATCCCTAAATGGAAAAACTTTGAACAAGATGTCTTAGAGCTGAGAACAAGAAGAGGGAGCAATCTGGTGGCTTGTCTAGGCTAGTTTCCACTCTTAACTCCCTAATTGGAGACTGTTGTTGTGTCCTTCAAGGAGGTGAATATGATTGGATCTAGGGTGATAACCCCTCAGGAGATTTCTTTGTCAAAACAACCTATAACAGATTGGATGAAGCTCTTCCTAATGATCATAACTTTAATTGAAATTTGATCTAGAGTGCAAAATTAATTCCAAAAATTAATTGTTTTTGGTGGGCTGCTATGCATGGTAGAATCCTCATTGGTGATATCCTTAATAGGAAATGATTTCAATTTTTCAATAGATGTTCCCTTTTTCTAGATGCCAAAGAATCAATTCTTCATATGATTATTCAATACCCTTTTGCAAGAGAAGTTTGGTCTTTGCACCTTTAGAATTTTCTGACTAACTGGGTGTTTCTAGGTGATCTGAAAGACCTTGTGTTCCAATGGGGTTCTAGCCCTTTTTTGCATCCAATCATTAAGAAATTATGGCTGCAAGTTCCCCCCTTTATTTCTTGACACCTGTGGAAAGAGAGAAACAATATAATATTCAGGGAGAAGCAAAGGAGCAACAAAGAGGTCTTTTATAGCATAAAACAACAAATCATGAAAATATTAAATTCAAAAGTTTTTGTTTCTCAAACATAATGCAAAATTATAAAGACCTCAAAGTCAAGTAGAAATGGGGACTAAAACATGATTTGAATATGATTAATTGGGTTGACATCCTAGATAGGAAAATGACCTTATGGAAACCTCCACTAGGTGACTGGTTAAAATTAAACTTCGATGATTATTCTAAAGGAAACCCGAGGTTTGTTGTATAGCTGGGGGTCTAATAAGAGATCATAAAGGGAGATATATTGAAGCCTATGCTAAGTGCCTGTAGATTGCTACTAGTGTGGAAGTAGAGGCTATTACTTATTAGAGAGCTATAAAGTGATTAAAAGAACTTGGTTTTACTAAGGCCATAATTGAGGGGGAATCTAAATTGATAATCGAGTTTCTTGGAGGTTAGGCCAAGCCCCTCTAGAAGATCAAGAACTTGATCCGAGACTCAAAATGAGTGATCAATTCTTTGGAAAGGTACTCTTTGCATCATATATTTAGAGAGGGAAATAGAGCTGTTGACTTGATCTAAAATGTGGGACTCTCTAATTTCCAATGGCTTTTATGGAATTTTAGAAATATATCACTTCAAATAAAAGACTAGATTCCTAAGGATCGTTTGAGAGGGGTCTACTCTACTCATGAAAATGGGGCTTCAAACAATACATGCTAAAGGCATGAACACTATTTCGGGGGTTTGGTTAAGTTTTAGATTTTCATGCCCCTTTTTAATTTCAAATTATCCAACTCAATTGTTGATGTGTAAATGAAGAGAGGGAATGGGTGTGAACAAAGTGTTTTTTCTAGTGCTAGATTGTTTATGTCATTTAACCATGTGCTTTTATATGGTTTGGAGGTTAATTAAGTTTCAAATGATTAAGAAGGATTGCAAAAAGGGAAAGATTCCCCTTGATCAAAATGATCCTAATGATCCCATGATCTTGGAAAAGATAAGAAATAATGAAAAGGTGAGTTTTGACACGACTAAACCTTATAATTATATTATTTCCCTTAAGGGTCATCATTTAAATCAGTTATGGTATAGCGAGGGGGTCTGTTTGACAAGACCTTTAATTTAATTTGTCTTTTCTCAAAGGTCTTGAGACTTAATTTAATCATGCTCATGGGATTGTGATGTACTTCTATAAAGGTTTCTTGCATGTTTTCAAAGCCTCCTTCTATCAGACGCCACTTCAAAAGGCCCTAGAGCTGTAAATGGAAATTAATAACCTTAATCATTATTAACATGAGCACTTTCAATCACACAGATTCTGGGTGTTGGCCCCTAAGATCATGGATATCCAACCTAATATTTATCTAGCTTCAAATCATGATAAGACCAAGTAATTAAATATTTTGATGGATCTTTCCAAAATGGTAGATTTTTTGGTGGGGTTTTTTTAGTGGATGTATGGGCATCTAATTTTTCCCTAAGTGGCTATGAGTGTTATCATATTGTGCAAAGTACTAACCCCTCTCTCACTGTAGCAATCACTATTGAAGGTAAAAATTTATTTTTTATCTTGCAGTCATAGTAAAATCATGGGGGGCCCAAGGAAGAGATCTGAGCCACTCTCCTACGTGCCATTACACCAAAACGTTGAGCTCTAGAGGCTCTTTCAAAATGTTGGAATGAACCCCTTATTCATTGCAATGAAGGGTTACAATGATGATATTACTACGAAGTTCTACAATTCCTGGCATGAAGACATAGTTAAAATTGGCAGTATAACATTTGTGGTGACTCCTATGTTGATAGCGAAGGTGGCTGGCTTGGAGTTTAGTGGTCTGAAGGTGGTGAAGATTAGTAATGTAAAATATCAAAGATTCATTGATAGTTTCCCTGAAGGAGAGGATAAACTTCAACACTACCAAAATGAATATGATAGAGAAAGGCTCCTCAATCCATATGGGGTGGTCAACGAGCATATTATGAAATAATTCACACTAGAAGACAGGTATACTACTATCCATAGGTGCCACTTTCCTTTTCTCAACCATATTAGGAGGAATGAAAAGTTGAATATTCCATTTTTCTTTCTTTCTTCCCCTTAAGTAGTGCAAGGCCAAAGGGGCTTCATCGCCCCTTCACCATGGCCTAATCTTAGATTTTATAATTATGTCTCTGTTAATATGCCCCTGCCTAGACCATTAATGAAAATTGACCCCCAACCTAATGAAGCCTTGAACAACTAGCCCAACCATCACCCCAATCCTAATCCTTGTAAAATTCATGGTGAGGGTACTTCCTCGGCTAAGCCTCCCTAAAAGAAAATCCTTGGTGAACCCTTTATGACTAAATAGTCTTCTATTAAAGGCCTATTAACAAAAGGGGCCTGGCCATCTCTACTGTAAAAGGAATGAAAAATTTTGGTAACCCTTCTAGTAACCCTTCGAGTGTTAAATGAAAAATACATGAAAAATTTGAACCTAGAATAGAGAAAAATGTGAAAATTGAAATTCGAGATGACGATGAATAGGGAAATGTGGATGATTCTAGTAGTAGGAAAGGAAGAAGAAGGCCTGCGAGGTTGGAAGGTCAATATACCAAAGGTAAAAATATTTTCTTTAAAGAACCAGAAGATGAACCTTCAAAAGAAGAGGGGCCCTTAGACCTTAGGAAGAAGGAAATTGCTATGGTTCTCAGTGAGGAGCTCGAGGAGGACTCTATTAGCAGTGAAGAAGAGGATGAGGAGGAGGGTGCTAATTAAGAGGTTGTGGAGGACTCAAAGCGTATTGAGGATGAAGGAGACCAACAAATAGAAAAAGAAATAGAAGAGGTGGATTTGAAAGCCATAGAAGATGTGAATATGCAAGCCACAAAGGACATTGAAAATGAAATGGAGTAGGAAATATGTCCTTTGAGTATTATAAGACCCAGTTTTGTGAGCTACAGAAAAAAATTGACAAGATGGACAAAGTGTTCAAGAGCATGACTTCTATCACTTTGGGAATCATGAGAAGGGCGATCTTTGGAATGGTAAATGACATGGATAAAGTTAGGAAAGGGAAAAGGATGAAGAATCCCTCTCAAGAAGCAAAGATGCAACTAAAGGAAAAAGTAGCTAAAGAGATGGATGCATGGAGTGAGGAGCGAGGGCAGCTGAATATGGAATGGGACTTGATTTGTAGTCTCAAAAACTAGTTTGGGTTAGTTGTCTCTTTGGTCTATGGCTTGCGAGCCTTGGTTTTAGTTGGATTTTTGAGACCTTTTGTTTAATCCTATTTAATATTTTTTGGCTATTTTATTTGAACTTTATAATGCTCTCTTGGTGATGTTCATTTCTCAACCGGTTGGCCTGTTGCTATTTTTTTGGTGTGGTTGTTTTGGTGTTGCTGAACTGTTGGCCACGAGGCTTGTCCTTTTTTCTTTGTCTAAGTTTAAGGGCCTTTTGTCCTACTTTTTAAATAAAAAACATTTAAATAAAATTATTTTAATTAACAAATTGTCAATTTTCATAACCTAATTCACATTCCTATCCCTCTCAAGCAACTAGCGATGAAGAGAGGAGGCAGGAATAGGCACAGGCTTGGTTGTTTGAATTTGACGTCTATTTCAACTGCAGATGGGGGTGATTCCAATGATGAAGATGATGATGATGGTAGTTTGGTGGCTTTGGGGATCTGCTTTCCTATGGATCTTATGTGTTTGGCATCTCTATGGCCTTCTCGTTGTGCTATGGGAGTAGCTTGTGGTCTTTTAGCCTAGTTTGGAGGTCATCTCTTTTGAGTGTGGCTGTTTAAGGTTTGTCCCTTATGGTTTGGGCTCGTTGCTGCTTGTTTCCTTGGTTGCGGATGCCCCTTTGGACCAACATTAGCTTGTGTTGGTGTTGCTCTTGTCTTGTTATGAGCCTGTGTTATTGGCATCTTAGGATCAATAGGTGTGCCCTCATTTTGGGCTATCCTCTGGTTTGCAGTTGTTTGGCATAAGGCTTTTTTCCTTAAAAATATTTATGGCTGCTTTCTTGTGGAGGAGAATTTCTATTGCCTAGTTTCTATCTCTTGGGCTCTTTATCTTTGTTGTTGGGGTCCCTTTGTGGCTGGTTGGGTCTTCTTTTTTAAAGGGGGTTTCCTTTTGTTCTTGGCTTCAAGCTGTCTACTGGTGGAGCCTCCTAGTGTTCCTATTAGGAACCTTTTTGTACTCCTTTCAGTTTGAGAAGTTTTCTTTTTCTAAGGAATTTTTTGTGGATATTTCTTGGCTCTTGGTTTCCTGGTTGAAGGATCCCTGTTCTCTGGTGTTGGGTACTATCTTGTTATTCCTATTGGGTCCTTGGATTGTGTTGGACTATTTGGGGGAATCTTCTATTGCTTCTCTTATTTCCGAGAAAACTTTGTTTAAGGTTATTTTCTAGTTTCCCCTTCTGAATATAAAGATGTTCAGGTCTTTGGGGGAAAATTCTTATTTCTGGTGGATGATGAAGCCATTTCATTTAGTTATTCTGAAGGCTTAGGAGTGTGGGCTCATTCTATTGTGGGCTGAAATGAACTCTATGCTTTTTTTCTTGTTTCCTGATCTTTTGATGCCTAAGGATGCTGTGAGTGCTTGTCCTACTAGAGTGTTTTGTTGGGTTCCATAGTGGATTTCTTCTCTAGAGGTGAATATTTCTCTTATTGAGATAGATCCCTCTCCTATTGAGGTGGAGTTGATTGCTTTTGGTTCAGTGGAAATTTCCTTTCTCTTTTTCTTGAACAAGAAACTCCTTTTGAGGTGGAGCTGGTATGTGCAAGAGATTGGTGGCTTCGGTGGCTCAGGATTTCACATCTTCCTCTCCTTTAGAGGGGGGCCCTCTCCTATTAAGGATGAGTGTGAGATGGCTATTCAAGAAGACTGGAATTGCAAGAAGGCTGCTACTTTTTTAGTTTTTTATGTCTTTGGGTTTAAGGTCCCTACCAAAACCTGATTGTAAAGGGTTCAAGGTCCCTTCAAAACTTGATATGGGGTCAAGGTCCCTGAAAAACCTGGTTAAGGGTTTAAGGTCCCTTCAAAACCTTTGGGTTTAAGGTTCTATTCTATTCTGGGTTTGTAACTAATTAAAGGGTTCAAGGTCCCTGTAAAACCTTTATGCAGCCTGAGTTGTCTAGTTTTATTCTTGGTGCTGTTGCTGATGGGATGTTGATGGTATTTGGATTATCTTTGGTGCAACATTATTTTACTTGGATAGGGTTTTTGGTCCCTTTAAAACTAGGATGTAATGAATTTCGGGTCCCATCAAAACTTGTTTTTTTCCCAATCAAAAACAAATTGTCAATTTTTTTAATTTTTAATTTTAAAAATATTTAACATTTAAAAAAAATTCCTCTTCATTTATATAATTATCAAACTATTTTATCTTTAGAAATAATCCTTTTATAGATATTATTCATTGTCTATATGGGAAAAAATACTGATAATTACTCCTTCAACTTCCATCTCTTAGCATTTATATAGACAAGAAAAGAAGCAATTATTTAGTAAAACCCCATTTCACATTTATCTCAAGTTGATTGCACCAATTAATTATTCTTAACTTTTTGAATGGAAAATTCGGGAGGCCATTGTGAGTAGCCTATGAAATACCATATCTAGTTTATAACTAACTAAAGCATCTCTACACCAAAAATAATACCAATTCAAAAAACTAGATTTACCATAGAGAATGAAATGAAATTGTTAAGTACATGCCATGTATATATATATATATATATATTTATATTAAAGTTTCATTAATTATTTTGTAGTTATAAATTTTTATTTTAGAATATGTTTGGAAGTAGAACTAATAATAAGTATTATTAATATTTGATTTTTTTTAATAATAATTTCTACGTAATGTCTATGTATATTATATGTTCGGAGCCCTGGTATTAGGCACTTTCCAATTGCATATGGCATGGATGACAAATTGTAGAATGACAAATCTTCAGAAAGAAATGCTTAATTTCATTTTTCTCAATTTTGTTGGTTTGGACAAAAGTTGGCATTATGTAATTGGGATGTTTGTTGTAAGGGAAAATCAGGGATGTTTTTATGTAAGTGGGAAAATATATGGTCCTGTGTATTCAAGTGGATTCTTTGTAAAAGAATTTTTGTAAGGGTTAATGTTTTCTTCATATTTTCAAAATATTTGGGTCATAGGTAGTTTATTGGGAAAGTCATATTAGGTAGTGTTTTTGTTCAAATTGAGTTGGAGCTGAATTTTGAAAATTCAATTTTTTTGTAAAATTGAATGTACTCTTTTGATCAAGGGCTATAACCACATGTTTTCTTACTGGTTCTTTCTTGATTGGTATTCCCCCCTAAACTATTTTTTGTAAAAAATATTTAAAATATAATAAAATATTACAGTGGCTTGCCACTTTTGCCAAAAAATAAAATAAAATTGTTACTATTATTTTCCTAAAATCTATAATAATTTTTTCTAGAATTGATCTCTCAACTATTTATATACTAAATAATAGAAATATATTATAGTGGAAAAAATCTCATTTATTATATACTCCTTAAAATTATGAATAATAATGTTGTACTAACATCCCATAGGACTTACATAAGACAAAAGGTTTTAGAGTGAAAGTGGAACACAATTTTGATAGAATTTATTATTGATTTGGCTTTATTTACTCATCACCATGATGCTATCATGGTGATGGTTGAAAAGTTGATCAAGGTTTGTTAGTTTTCATCCATGAGAACATTCTATAATGCTACAACAATAAAATATCTCCATAGAGGATGTTGATTACCTACATAAAGTGTATTGTGGGATTATCTTATATTGTGATACAATGTTCACATGTTCATTTTCAAAAAAATTTGCATATAACAATGAGTACCATAGTTCTACTAACATGACATGATTTCAAGATTTATATGGAATTCCTTGTTAGATATTTTCAAGTTAGGATAAGATCCAAGATCAAGTTTTCCTCGGTCCTAAGATACTTTAGGATGTGGAGAAATATAGTGTTTTGATTAGATAGTAGTTGTTAACTACTTGTTCGATATCTATAGAAGTATATTGATTCCAATATATTGGATCAACACTTCTCACTTAGTGATTATGGGGTTTTTTTAGAATACTTTGGCTATCTAGTATTGTGTAGATATGTGTAATGTTTTAATTGATTGTATAAAAGAAATTTTCCCTATTGGTGATTAATTCCAAGGAGACAATTGATAGGTAAAATATAGTTAGTTTCTCATCTTAGTTGATCTTGAGTTATGAGATGACTCTTGTTTAGCCTTGTGAGCTTGAATATAAATTTATTGATTTTGGACTATGGATTCTTGTGCTAGCTTGAGATTTTTTTTTGTTTTACAGAGGTTGTTGGATAATATTCTAATGTTAATTAAATTTGATTATTTCCACTAATTCTTATGAGTGCTTGTGAAAATATTTTATAGTTTTATTGATTAAGGTTCATATTTTATGATGTATTTCAATATGTTGAGAATTTATTGAGTGAAATAAAATCTATGTCAAGGGAGAATTTGGTATATATATGGGTGAGTCTATGCCTTTTTACCATCACCTAATTATGAAAAGAATTAAAATATTGCATGTAATCCTAAAATAAAATGTTTCTTTTGTAAAGAGAATGTTTCATGGTATTAAATCAATCATTTTATTTAAAAGAGATTTTTTTTTAAATTTTTTTTAAAAAAAATCTTCTTATTGAAAGGGATTTTTCATAAAATATAAAAAAGGAAAATTTATTGTATATGATTTTTAAATTTTGTATATCTTTTAGTCATCCTTGTGTTAGGAAATTACCATGTTTATAAAACTATTTTAAATTACATAACCCTATGAGAGAAGATAATGTATAAAAAAATACATAATAACCATAATGTAGCTTTTATGCTATATACATGTAATTTCAGAACCTTTATACTATTAATAATGTTTAGGTTTTTTTCCTTTTATCTAAAAAAAACCATAATGTAGAGATCAAAGACATACCAAAAAATTACACAAGATATACCATGCAAAAAACCTCACGATAGAAAAAATCAGCCTCCAAAATCATCCACCCTCAATATATTATTTAGTAATGAAACATTGTAGAGTCTACATGAATGCTTCTAAAGCATCAAAATCACCCAATGCATCCTCCCAGTTTCCAAGCCTAATGTGTAACCATGAAGCCACACATGTCATACAATTCTTCACATATATACTCTTTAGGAGAGCTCAATACAAATAATAGATACTCACATGAGGGTGGTAAGTCAATGAAATCAAACCACATAAATAAATCACACACTATTATTGATAGGGGAAATAGACTTAAAATTTATCTAATACCTCCAAGAAATCATCGAGTACAAGAGTGTACATGTATTGCACCTTCACTCTCTTATTGAAGAGAGTCCTTTTGATCTCTTCCAACACCTCATTTGTTTTTAGTACCTTGTCATATAAAGCATTAAATTTGACTTTTACTCTCATCAAATCATTAATGAGTTCAAGAATGATATTTTTCACTAACAACCTAAAGAACTCCTTGATGATGGCGTATCTAGAAGAATTCTAGTGGGATTTTCCTAGAAGGTGAAAGGAAGAGACAATAAATATTTTAATTTTTATTATCACTACATTAGCAGCTAGTTTCCTCATGAAAAATTACTATTGTAGGCGGGTATGTGTAGGATCATCATGGAAAAAATAGGCCCTTAAGTGGTGATGAAAATTCAGAAAAATCAGAGTTAGGCAACTTGACGAAAAAATTGAATAAGTTATCTATATTATTTCAAAAATATGTAAGAATAGAATTTGTAGCAAATTTAATGTAGTTTCTAAACTACTAGGTTTTTTTTTTTTTAAATCTATTTGGTGAAAATTTAAAATTTCAATGCAATAATACTTAAATTTCAGGGAAAAAATAAGAAGTAGGTGTATGTCTTACCACCCTAACCACAATAAAATGATATTATTTTTTTATAAGATTTTAGATATAAGTAGAGGACTTATGTCCCGATGTGATGCATATTTTTTTGTAAATTTTTTCCAAGTAAATAATTAATTATGAATTTTTTATTACAACTTTAAAAAAATATAAAAAATCGTATGTCTGACCACCTTAACTTGGTCAAAACTTCATGAAATTAACTTTTTTTTTTAATCCTATAGTATGTGAAGCATAGAATGTGGTGCATGTTTCAAATTCAAAAAAAATGATACCGTTTGAAAGCTATAGGTGTTTTTCAATCAACCTATCAATCAAGAGTTTTAGTCGTAATTCAAATAGAAATAGAATAATAATTATTTATTAAATTCAAAGTAAAGCATAATTTATATTGGTGGAAAGCTGAGAATCTCCTTTAAAAACCCTTTTTGTTTCATCAATTTTGGGTAAAATAAAAGTCGTCATCCACATACCCTACACATACCCATCATATCGCCACTTTTTGGCCCATCATGATCCTGCACATACCCAGGCCTTTAATGCATTAATTATATATTTAGTGGATTGGAGTTGCTCACTATGAATTTTTGGGTTACCATTTGCTAATATATCTTTACTATGTAGCTCATAAGATCTAAAACATTGGACATTATCTATAATTGAGTTAGGTTATTCTCTAGTACAAGTATCTCCTCTTTAAGAATTTCCTCAAACTAATCCATGACATTGACTTAATTATTGATCTAAAGACAATGGATGAACTCAAATGCCAACCTTGTTGAATACCCAAAATATTGAGAGGGGGGAGGGGGTGAATCAGTATTTTGATGAACCATTTAATTACAAACCATTCAATAATCAAAACATATTTAACTGCAACTGTAAAAAAGAACATGAAAGGAAGCGTAACATCACATAACAAGTGGACACCATGATTTTTATGTGGAAAACCCAAAATGAGAAAAACCATGGTGAGGATTAGCTCACAATATGTTATAACTGGGTATAAGATATTATGAGCTAATCCTCACCATGGTTTTTCCCATTTTGGGTTTTCCACGTAAAAATCCTGGTGTCCACTTGTTATGTGATGTTATGCTTCCTTTCATGTTCTTGTTTACAGTTGTAGTTAATATGTTTTGATTATTGAATGGTTAGGAATTAAATGGTTTGGTAAAATATTGGTTCACCCCCCCTCTTAGTATTTTGGGTTTTCAACAATTGGTATTAGAGCTTGGTTCCTTTGGAAAAGTTTAACAGCTTAATTTAAGATCTTGAAGTTTGAACACATGGCTGAAAAAAAGTATCCTATTCCTCCAAAATAGATCTCTGCAACTGAAGGACTCCATGTTGCTCTTGAAGATCTAGATAAAAGTGAAAATGAGAAAGAAACTATGCAGGAAAACTTGAAAGAAGCAAATGAATGCATCAAAAAGTTAAGAGAGAAAATCAAGAAGTTCAAAGAAAGGTATAGAGAAGTCAGTGATCAGCTAAAAAAAGAAAATGAAGACATCACCAGACTAAAGGTGCAAGTGGAAGAAAAGAGAATAATTGAAGAATGTCAGAAAGCTGAAATTCAAAATAAAATTGATGAATGTACAAAGCTTGAACAAGAAGTGGTAACTCTAAGATCTGACTTGGAGAAAAAGAGCTCATGAAGAAAAATTCAAAACAAGTATTAAAATGCTTGATGAGTTGATCACATTTCAAAAACCAGTTAAGGATAAAGGTGGTCTAGGACTTGAAGAAGAACAAAGCTCAAGGGAAAATTAGATTCCCAACAAAGTTGACAATCAAAGGAAGAGTCGAGGCAATAATAAAAAGTTCAAGAACCAAAGAGGAAATACCAGAAGGATTCCTATTTGAAAATCTAATGCTCAAAGGTACCCCTCTTTTAATGGTATTTGTTTCTCATGCAATAAATTTGGTCATAGGGAAACAAAATGTAGGAGTAGAATGAATCAGAATGTTGGATTCTTTGTTGGACAATATTTTTCTTTAAAAAGGTTTGGACATAGAGCTACTAAGTGCAGAAGTCAGATAATGATGAATAGATTCAATACTTGTAGAATGGATCAATATTTTCAAGGCTATTACTATACATTTTATGATTTTGGACATAAAACTAACCTTTGTAGATGAAGGATAAATTCAAATCAGTTTGGTTAGAGAAATGTTGTGTGCTATACTTGCAACAAACCAGGGCATATCTCAAAATTTTGCAAAAGCAAAAATGGGAAGAAACCTAATCCAAAAAAAAAGAACAAACTTGTGAACAAAGTGGATCCTACTGAAGTGAAAAAGGAAATGTATAATACGTGGAAGAAAAAGGAGGAACCTAAGAATAAGGATGAAGCAAGGTGAAGTTGATTTAGTGTACTTGGCATCAAACCTTAGTTTCGTCAAAGCATTGAAAGAGGTATTTACAGTTATGAATACTTTGTTGGTTTGAATTAGAAGCATTTATCATAAGCATATTCAAAAGAATTAAGAAAATATGGCTACACCAACTATTGTTGAGACCTCTGAGAGACCCCGACCTAGGTTCAAAAGATATTCATGGAAAGTTTATGAAATGGACCCTATGGGTGCATTTTCAGAAATCCTTAGTAGTTTTTTGCCTAATGAAGATACCAGGATCTACATTTACATGAAATTGGATGAATTTGACCATCAAGAAATCATGAATCAATGGGAAAAATAATTTTCAAGAGATGATTACTTTGTGAAACCAGAATATGAAAACCTTGCACGGAAGAAAGTAGATGTATGAATAGATTCCCAAAATTTCATGGTGAGATGTTCACAAAATTTGTGAGGATGGCACTTAGTAGAGTGCATGAGAAGCTCATATGGACAAGTGTTGGTTGAGTGATTATTAAGGAAGTCATTAGGGATGTAACTGGTCTCTATGACACTAGACGTATACTTGTGCTAAAAACTGTAAATAATGATGTGGTAATGAAGTTGACTAGTGCCACATATGATGGAAGGAAACTGACTACAAAGACCATTATAAACTTGGCTATGAGGTATACTGTTGTTATGATTGGTCAAAAAACATATTTTACAAATTGAGGCAATTCTATGGTAGCTACAACAATTCATGTTGCACATGAAATGGTGGTTAACGAAAAGGATTATGACTTGTCTAAGTTGCTCCAACAACAACTTATGGATAACCTGAACTAGACTAAAACAAAGAAATATCCTTTCAAGTTTGGCTCATTGGTGGTTTTTTTGTTATTTTACTTCTTGAGAGAGCTACCTAGAAAGAATAATATTATATGGGATCATAATAGATAGGTAGCACATTAGATTTTTGAACATATGCATAGTCTTAGAGATTACAAGGTAAAAATTAATGCTCTTACTATATTCTTTGTAGTTTTCCATCTAACAATATGTATGAGAGATAGAGTTCCATGAAACCCAGTGAAGAAATATGCAAAAGACATAACCTTTCTTATGTTTATTGATGAATTTATTATTGAAGCAGTAGAACTGAGGACTCTGTGGATAGCTCCTCTTGGATATGAAATAGAGGAACAAGTAGTTGAAGGACTGATTGAAATATTGTTGAATAGTCTTAAGGATCCTACTCAACCCTGACATGGTACTTATGAAGAGAAGTTCGTTGAAGTGCATTTGGAGACTTCAACACTACAAATGGCTAAAAGGGTGAAAAAAAATGTCGAGGCATATTTCAATCTACATTCATTGTCTAAGGATGATGTCGATCAGATGAGGGGACTTGTAGATGAAAGAAGGGATAGATAAGTTGATATCTCTTTCGAGCCTAGGAGATCAAGAAGAGAATCTTCCACCACTTCCTCTACATTACCAATAACTCCTAGTGCAGCTGCTATAGTAAAAGTAAATTAGGAAATGCATAGTTTCCCTATAGTAGTTAAAGCAACTACCATCTCTAGACCCAACACTAGGGCCTCTAAGAAAAGGGATGTACCCCTATTGTACTACCTGCCACCCCTAGAAAGAGAGTGAACCAAAAGGAAAGCAAGAAGAGAAAAATAAGTGATGTAGCGTAAGAAGAAATAGAACTTGGTTTGCAAGAAGATAAATAACTAAAAATAAATAGGAGAAGCAACACCTCCACAAGCAATGAAGAAACTGAAACTAGAGATAAGGTTGAGATCTTATCAAATGATGAAGAGACAAAAGATGAATTGGAAGCATTCAAAATCCATGTGCATGAAAAGAAGAAGGATGAAGGCAAATTAAGACCTATGGATGACATGCCCAACTCTTCTCTGGTAAGAGATAACTCTCCTTTGGAAATGGAAACCCTAGTTAATAACATGATAGATTCTAAGGATTTGCTAGCTACTGCTAGATTATTTGATGAAGTTGATGAAAAGAGTAAAGAAACAATTATAGATGCTATTGTTAAATATATGGTTATCTTTAATGAGTCTATGGAATCTATAATGAAGAAGGTTTCTGATAATGTGTGGGAAGAATTAGTTCTTAGAAGGCATGAATTTGTAACCATTGAAGAAAAATTTAAATCCAATGCCTTAAACACATATGGTTCACCCTTGTCCAAGGAAAATGTTGCTTCCTTGCTTAAAGAATGTTCCTAATTTTTTAGGGTAAAATAGAGAATCACTACCTTAATGACTAAAGAGAAGGAAAGTACATAGAAATTGAGGCAAGAAACACTTGACATAGTTAGAAAAATGGAAAAAAATTATGGGATGAAAACTAGTTCTCTATATCATACTGCTCAAGCATAGGAGCCTGTCAATATTATAGAAACACAGGAGCATCTTATTATGGAAAATGTTGGTGAAACACATGTTATTTTAGAGACATCTATTCCTCTAAATGATATAGAGGAAATAACTAGTAAACATTTCAAAGATTAGAAAAAAGGTGACACTGGTAGTAGTCCAAGAAAACATAATGATGTTACCAGAAACAAAGAAGAAGAAGAAAAAAATGGAAATGAAGGAAACAAAGGTAAAAAGAAAGATGATGGTAGAGATGATGAGGATAAGAAGGAAGAAGAAAATAAAGCTAAGTCTTGAGGAAACTCCTTCGGAAAATAAGAAGAAGAGGAAAACAAGGAAGAGAGAAAGGAAGATACAAAGGTTGGAAGAAGTGAAGAAGAGATGTCAAAATCTATTGAGCTATCAAAACCTTCTGAAGAATCATTCAAAAATATTCTTAAAGGCTTGTTGATGAGGAAATCATAGATTCAACCTATGCTTCCACCCCACATGATTCAAATTCCTTCACATCCAGGGTATGTGGATATGAGAAAGATCTCACCAATTGAAAGAGTAAAAATATGTGGTACTTTTCACAACTTTGGTATAGAAGAAATGCTTGAGACTTATAAAAAATGAATTGAGTTGATAAATGATGCTATTAAGGCTTTATAGGGGTCATTACCCAATGCTACTATTGATACCTCCTTAGCCCCTATTGAGAACCTGAAGCTTCTAGTTGATTCAATCAAAGAATACTCCTATGGTCTTAAGCTACAAACTGAGAAAGAAGTAGAATAAAAGTTTTTGGAGAAAAGGCTATTTGAGAGAAAGGATAGATGTGCAAGTGCACATAGAAAATTACTACAAATTCTAAAAGAAGTAAAGGACTATGAAGATGAAGCACAAATATTGTTTGTATATTGTTTGCAGTGGCCTGATGCCACTAGAGGCATCGAAGATTTAATGGAATCAATAGAGTCTCAACTAGAGCATGTCTCCGGAGCCTACAAAATTTTAGATGACATAAGCTATATGGCTTGGAATTGTATTAAAAACCTATAGAACAAGTTCTTCACTCTACAAAAGTAGAAATATGCTGCAATAAGATGGTTTAGTTAGCTCAGAGATCTGGTTATGTCTAGAGATATTCCTATATCATATGCTCTTGTGGATGCAGAAAAACTTGAAAAGATAAAAATTAACCCATCCACTTCAGAAGAAGGAGAAGAATGTTTGGTCAAACTAGAATCACTGCTCAAAACACTAGTTAGAGCAAAAAGGATTTGGGATGAAGGAAAACCAACTTGGGAAGTTATTCTCAAAGAACTGGATGGTGCCCCAACTCTAGTTAAGTGTTTTAAACATTTCTTTTTGTTTGTTTTTTATATCATCATTAGGACACCCTTTTTCCTTGATGTCAAAGGGGGAGAATATGTGTGGAAAATAAATGTGTGAAAATTTTATAATTTTCGTTTTGTCATGGAGAAGTTTTTTCTTAGTCTGTACAGTTGAAAGGGGGAGTAAAGTTAGTTTTTGGAGATCCAAATTTTTGGTACATGTTGCCATCAATGACAAAGGGGGATATTGTTGGAAGAATGAAGAAGCCTTCAGTGTGTTTTCATTGATTCCAACATTGGTTGGTAACAATTTTTTTCAATCCATAAAAAATATGTCTGTTATTTTGATCTGATAATTTGGTTTGGAAATTATCTCAGTAGCAGATTGCTTCATAATATTTTAATATGATGATGGGGTATATTTGGTGCATCTCTGGACAAGTTTTAAGTGGTGTTTATTGAAAGGAATGCAAGTTATGAATGAAAGTGTTCGACTTATAGTATTTTGCTCATTATTTGTGCAATTGGCATAAGTTTTCTTCTAGCCAACACAGTTATGTGGTGTGTGCTTTCGTGGTGATTTAAATAGTTCCTCATTAGGTCTAGGCCAACCTAATTTATGCTTTGCACATTTTTATTGATGAAAAGGTGTTTCGGGTTGAGCTGACAAGCTAGATTTTTTATCAAGTATGAGTACATCTAATTAGGCTAACCTAATTGATATATGAAGTTATTATATTGTATATATATGAAACATCCATTTGTATTGAGGGAGATATAGAAAAATGTATGTGTGTGTAGTGTGTGATAAGTGAAAAGGTAATAAGCAGTGATGCATGTCTATTGTGTGAAGTTGTATATTCTTAATGTATTTGTTATGTACCTATAAAATGAAGTAGGATTTTGTATTCCAGGCTGGAATTGAACTTAGCACACAGAAGGTGTATTTCATCAGCTCACCATTTTGGCAGTGAGCCACACTCCTTTTTTTATTTACTTTAGGTTGTGATCCTTTCAAGGATAGTGAGTCCTGGTAGTGTTCCCTATAATATCTTATAAATAGTTATAACATATTGTGAGCTAATCCTCACTGTGGTTTTTCTCATTTTAGGTTTTCCACATAAAAAACCTGGTGTCCACTTGTTAAGTTATTTTATGCTTCCTTTCATGTTCTTGTTTATAGTTACAGTTAAATATGTTTTTATTATTGAATGGTTAGAAATTAAATTGTTCGGTAAAATAATGATTCACCCCCCCTCAGTATTTTAGGTGTTCAAAAAACCTATATCCCTATGACTCTAAAGTATCCTTCTAAACACTAGTCACATTAATTACCCTTCTAGCATCAAGCCTTTATTTTTCCTTGTCCAATGTCTTCAGGATTAATAGGGTAGGAGAGTTGGAATCTCCTAGGCCCATGAGATAATTAATATAGGATAAGATCTCATTAACCTAGGAATTGAGATATTCCTTTATTTTCTCATCTTTATCTATTATTGCCAAGATGGTATAAACAATTTATTGGAGAGACTATTTCTCTATCATTTGTGTTAGGTGTCCTAGATCAACGATATATGGTTGATAATCACCAAGATACATTCAATTCCAAAGGGCTATATTGTTGCATATATTGTCACTGATGCCAATAGAGTGGTGGTGTGGATGGTTGCATGTGATGCAATTAGTGTGTTGATCATAAGTATTATAAATTTAATGAGCATGCTATACATAGTTGTACTATATCTCCTATTGCTTATGAATAGGTGAATGCTGATATGAAGAAGTTATGGTTTCTTCATATTGTTGAAGAGTGTTGTAATTATTGTCTATGATGGAGTGAGTGTTGCATTCTATATCTCTTGATGTAAAAAATTGAATAAGTTATGAAATAATTTATGAAAGGTTTTCATGTAGTTAATGGCCCAAGAAGTTGTACTAAAAAGTCTCAAGAGAATTCTCCGCATTCCTCTTCATATAAAGATATGGCCTCGTGGTTTGGAAGTTAGATAGAGGAAAGTGTGATTCATGTATGTTCCTAATTTCAAAACATAGAAGTAACTACAAAAGTTTCTTGAGATAAAAAAATAGAGACTGTGATGTTGTAGTTAAGAAGGTTTAGAGAAATACTTCGTATTTCTCCACAGTTGATGTTGTGGTCTTGTGGTTTACAAGATGAGTTCAAATTATCTATATGTTTTTTCATTTCAATTTTGAGGTGTTGAATGTACCATAAGTATGGTTTTTAATGTCTTATCTCAAGACTGCACTTTTTGGGTTTGCAAGACTTTTTGGGTTTAGTGTTTGTTTTCTTTCATTGGCATAATGTAGTGTGAAGTTGTAAAAGAGGTGTATGAAAATGTTTTTGAATATTATTTAATTCTTGTAAAGTGATCCACATATTGTTATCTAGTCTCTCTGGTACCACTTGTGGTCAAGAGTTAATACATGGAAGGTTAAGTTCTTTTGGGATGAATTGGAATGTTGAAGTGTTTGTGTAATATATTATAAGTGTGTGCCAATGTGGAAGTATTTTCTAAGGTAATATAGGTCCAAATTATCTCCTAGTTTGGACCATATTTGATTCCCTTTTACCGTGGATGTTTTGAAGTTGACTTATTATGGCCATTGCATGCTTCATGATTACACATTTTATCTTGATTGAAAAGGATAAAATTTATGAAGCTTGTAAAGGATGTAAATGTAATATCAAGTTTGTTGAAAAATGTATGAGTGTGCAAAGAAGTATATGAAGTTTGCTAGAGGTAGTGAGCAAAAGGCAACAATATATGTGTGAATAAGGAAGTGTGCTAGAGGGAGTGAGCCAAAGGTAGTATTATTTCTGTGAAGGGAAGAAGAGTGCCAAAATTAGTGAGATGAATGTAGTAGAGGTTATCAAGAAGAGAGTTGAAATAGTGTGTTGAAGGCAGAAGATTCTTGCGATGAAAATTGATTAGCAGTTTTTATCAAGTTTGTTGTTATGAGGTTGTAGCCTCTTTTTGTAATTGATTTTTGTAAGGGGTTGTAAAATTCCTTTGGTTGAAGCCATAAAACCATGTTTTAGGGATTTGTAGCTTCCTTTGTCTTGTAGCCCATAAAACCTATTATAATTCTTATTTCTATTTGTGAGGTTAGATTTGGACAATAGCTCCAAGAAAATTTCTCACCGTGGTTTTTCCCTTCTATGTTTTGGGTAAAAGAAAGAAGTTGGGTCCATGAAGAGGGGAAGTTTCAACCAAAACAAAAAAAATTGCATTAAATGCGTGTACATATTTTTAAAAAATGCATATGCATTACAGATCAGGTACTCGAGCCTAAATCCGAACACATATGCATTTAGATTCGGGTATATGCAAACCTAAAACATGTGCACATTACAAAATGCATACGTGTTCATAACACGTATGCATTTTGAAATGCATATGCATTCATAACACCTACACATTTTGAAAATCATATTCGTTCATAATGCGTACGCATTTTGAAATGCATATGTGTTTCTTAAAGCTATTTATTTTTTTAAAGTAAGCGACTGTGTTTTCATTTTAACTGTTAGTTTGAGCTGTGCCAAAGAAGGAGAAGCAAGATCATATACGCATTTTGAAGGGCCTGATTGAAGAAAATTTTCACTGCTACCTCCTCCCGTCGACACAATTGACATCAACGATCTCTAGGTTGGTTGAATTCTACCATTTTTTTGCTTTATATCTTGCATTTTTTTTTTAAAATTATTATTTAGTTTTTGTTTGTTTAGTTTGTTTTAGTTCAATATTTTATAGTTTTTAAATTGCATTCAAAAAACCAAAAACATCAATAAAACAAAGAATGTTAAATTGTAAATTGAAAACCATAAAAACTAAACCTAAATTGGACACATTTAACATAGAAATCTTGAAACCCTAAACCCTAGATTCCAAAAAACATAGGTCCCTAAAAACTAATTTACTCAGGTTAATCCTTGGACCTAAACCCTAAAATGTAAACTTAAAACCCAATTACCCTAAAGCCTAAACCTAAAACCCTAATATTTTCACCTTTTAGATAGTGCAACTTGAACTTGTACAATCAATACTTTCAATGTAACCATTTTTGTTGAGAAATGAGGTGATTTTTCTTAACTAGTTCAACAAATCATAACATAAATTTATGAGGTTGATCTAATTAGGATTGATCATCTTGCTATGTTACACCATTGCCATACTCAACTATAGAACTTTAAACATTCTCATTTTTTAGTATGGTTACAAGTTTCAATCTCATTACTTGATTGATCATGTATAAATATGATTTCATTGTACAACTAAAAAATTTAGTGAAGTCTTTCTACTTAAAAAAGCCATTTTCAATATGTGAATAGAGCTCAATCTCATCTTTGTTTATTTTCTACACTGCAATTACCACTAGCATATATATATGTGTCCAGGTTTGAATGTCTTCTATTAATTTTTATTCTTATCTTTAATATGTTTTGAAAATAGTGAATGAGATTATAAATTAATGTTAGTGTTAAACTTATAATTTCTTCTTAACTACTTTGTCCCACTATAGAGAACTTGTGTCTTTTATCATGAAATTTGAAAATTTAGATAAATCAATTTATGTTCTCAGATTTAATTAAATTCTATGTCATACTCGATAAATACATGTATTCACAATCAATATACCTTAGCTCTATAGATATACTCTTGTTTGGAAACAACCAAACCTATGAGTAAACTTCCCCTTGCCCCAAAAGATAAAGCTCTAGACCCATAAAAACTTAGAAGAATAAATTACTTATTGATGAATTAGTTAATTAATGATAGGCTTGATATTTATGAGCTCCATTGAGAACCCTTGTCTAACAATAATCCTAATATAAATAGAATCTAGTATAATTTTTACATGAATTAAACTACATGGTTTTCATCATTTAAATTAGTGGGGACCGTTCCTTCTCTTTTTCCACCTTTATAAATTTAATAGAAGACACTCTAAACAAACCCTAACCTCCTATTAACACCCAATTTGAGAAATCAAAGTTATATATCTACATGTGTCTTATTTTTCATTCTTTAGTCCTTTACCTATAGAAATTAAATGGTTCCTCACCTCATGTTCAAAGTCTCTATTTACTAATATTCTTATTTAATTTTTCAAATAATGATTCAAAGAAGCCTCACTGTTGATATCGTAGCGTTTTATGAGCTATCAATTCTTGATACATTTTATCCAACTCCTAGTTTAAATGTTGATCCAGTGATTTATTTAAATTTAAATCTTAAGTCTTTAACTTAATCCATGTGGTTTTATTTATTTTAAATAAATAAATTAATGTATATCATCAAATTTGGCTATAGTTTAAGTATCAAGTGATATCTAGCTTAAAATAAGTTTATGGAGCCTTCTTTCAGGGGATTCACTTAATAAACCAATGACATAGTGCATGCATTCATAGGGTTCTAATAAAGCACCCTAATTTCATTTCTACCCATTAGAGTTATAATTAGAACTTACCTCCCTATTTTCACTGAGAGGTATCCTATGTACCACATATAGATCTAACTCAAAACTATTTATAATTGAACCATCCCATTTATTAAAGGTTTAACATAAAATACCTAGATGAATTATGACAAATATTTCATCCTCTACAAAGTTTTGATGTAGAAGCACTTATACAACTCAACATATAAGTTCCCTTTCCATGTACACAAAATGTAATTTAGTGCATCCTTAGATATTTTAGGTATCTTAATTATAGTATACATATTGATCTAAATTATATAGTGGATTTATATTTTAGATATACTTGATGATTGTTCTTGGAAGGGTTACTAATAGGTGTTCAATAATTAGTTTTAAGTAACATGTAGGTAGGATTTTATTAAAATTGTATGACCTTGGTGTGATAATTCTCTCCATTTTTAGTTGCATTCTAAGAGTTGGTAGTAACAACAAACCCTTCATATTAACAACCACACACTGGACTCAATTTAATGTGTACATGCTATGGATTTTTAATGTTATGGATTTTTTAATGTTATAATCGAATGGTCTTCAAATGAAATGTATTTTGAAGTTTTGCATGTTCAATGTGATTTTTAAATAACTTTCAAATTGTGTGCATTATTTAATTAGTTTGTTGATATATATTTTTTAATTGTTTAACATGCAGTTGCCATTTCATTGTTCACATGGATCCAAAATTTAACATAGAGGATTTTATGCCTGATGCAAAAATTCCTACATATCCCATATATCTAGATTTTCCACCACAATAAAACACCACACCTCCACACTCTCCACCTCCTAATCCCCCACCCCCTATAGTAAATCGGGCTCAGTTAAGAGAGAGCATTAGAGAAAACCTTATTGTGATTCAAGGAACTATATATTTGATAAAAAATGAGCCTAGAATCCCCCCATCTCGCAGGGTTTGCATCTATGATGCAAAATATTGTTGATTATGTTCGATCTATTGATGCAGACATAGATAGGTTCCATCAATGGAGAGAAGAGAGGAGACAATTCTATGTAGATGGATTGTCCTATAAAGAAATTAATGACCTTAAAATTACCAAACAAGCCATGTGCCAATATTTTTTTAACCCCCAAACAAACCAACCAATTCCACCCACCAAAAAATGAATTTAAATTTTATGGTGTAGGCACCCACAAATAGCTGTACATTTTTGGGATAGATGGTGGACGGTGTTTGATAATCCACCACATGGAAATTTCGAGGTGCCCCTATAATTTTTGAGAAAGTTATGGGCTAAGTTGGAGTTGGGTTTAAAACCCGACTATTTTGATATGAGGTCATCTCAGGGAGTTGGGCATGGCATGCCCCAATATAGACTAGGAGCACATGTTGATCCTCAGTGACGTGCTTCAATTGCTCCAATTGTTCCCCCTCCTTCTCGTGGTGTTTTCACTACATTTCAATAGCAAACCATGTTATCGACATTAGGAGCATTGAGTTCACTTTCAAGACATCTCACTCATTAGGCTACACACGTGGTGACCGAAGTGGCCAATAGAGAGCATGGAGGTTCAACCTATAGGAATACTTAGACATCCACTTCAGGTGGCCCACATGCATCTAGGATGGAGTCATATATGAATTTACTATATTTTGAGGATCATCCTACACAGGTATGTTCATATTTTGAACTTAAATTTAATTTTTTTGAAATGTACAAAATTTGTGTAAATAATAACATCGAATTACATATAATATAATATTAATTCAATAAGTGTTCGGTGTAGATGCATGATCACACGATGCCTAAAACTCAATATGATCGTGTCTATATGTAGAGTGTTATAGATCCGGGCTCACCTTTTGGTCAGGTACTTGAACCAATATATATTAAATAATTGGTGTGGATATATCTAATTCAATTTGAATTTGTACACATGTGTGAAATGATATATTATATCTAGATGTAGGGAGGTCATACGATACCTAGTACTGACCAACCACAAGTTGTGGTGAGCGCTCTTGAGTCATCATCAACTTAGGTGTGTTATTTCAAAAGTTTGTTAAGTTTAAATTAAATACACATCATAGATCTAATTTAATTTTTTCATTTACATACACATGTGTGAATGATCTGTACAAATTGTTGTACATCTATATGCAGGGATTTCATGAGATACCCATGGCAGGCACACCTGAGACATTGTCAGCATTTATGCATGGGAAATCTTAGGTGCATGATTATGCTCGATCATATCATTTGAGGTTGTAAACTTTACTAAATCTCCTATACAATTTTTATGGACCTTTTTAAATATATATATATATATATATATATATATATATATATTTGAGGTTTTAACATATTATTTGCTTTATATTAATATGCAAGATATAGTAGATTGAGTATTTGGATCTTCTCAAGTGACAGTTATGCTACCCATTGAACAAAATGTTCCAGTAGATTCACATGATCATATGGTAATTTATGCATACTAAAAATCATTTTTACTGTATTTACTAGATATTTAATTAAATTTATTTTTATCTAAAATTTTATATTTTCAAGTTTAAATATGTTTAATTATATCAAGATTTCTAAATAACTTTAAATCTAATTTCAAGTTTCTTGTACTCTTTTACAACATGATGTTGGTACACCTAATCAACATGGAACAAAAAGGAGACTTGATATGACCAATCAGTATGATAGTTAGATGGTTTTAAATTTTATGGACTATAGATCTCCAATTTTATTTAAATATATGTGTTGGACTTGACATATACATTTTGAACATGTTATTTCATGGACCATTTCACATACATTATATCGATTAATATTATCATATTTGTGTTTGTTTATATCAGTTGACTTTAATATGACGATTATATATGCAGTCAATTATGATCGTGTTATGTTAATTTTGATGATTATATGCAGTCATGTATGTATAGATATTTTATCTGATTTTCAAGTAATACATGCACTATATAAATTCTTATCTAGAATCAAATTTCATATATATAATTTATCACATGGTTAGGTGACAAATTAAAAAATTCCTTAAATAGTTTAATCATATTCATAATAAATTAAAGGCAGGTAATTTTAACTATTTTCTAATTCTAGCAAATATTTGAATCAATAAACAAAAATCTATCTCCTTGTATGTATAAAATGTATAATCTATACAATTGAACAATTATATAAAATGTGGAAGATACAATACATGAAATGTATAATCTATAAAATTGGAACAAGATATTTAAAAAGTGACTAATAAGTTCATTGAAGTTCATACATCGAACAAACATTTATAATGTATATTGATGTTTAATACAACTATATAACATGATGAAACATATATGTTCATGTAGATACAATTAAAGCTTATCAAATTTTAGGTGAAGACCACAAATTGATACTTACATAGTCTCTTGATAAAATAATTTTTCAGTGATAATCATATGGTAGACCAACTTGATGAGAAATTGTAAAAATAATTAATGTAAGTAAAGTAACTATAGTTTTTATGAGTCATTTAAGTAAATAATTCATGCGAGAAAAGAACAATATATAGTAAAAGTTATAAAATTGGATCTTATAAATTCCATACAAATTCAAATGATGTTTGTCATAGGATGGATTAAGGGGACCTAAGAGGATATAGCTTAAGGGGGGTACTAAGAGAATTCCTTAAGGGGAGTTAAGAGGATGGCTTAAGAGGATACAAGAGGGTGGATTAAGGGGAGTTGATAGAATGACTTAAAGGGATGTAAGAGGGTGGATTAAGGGTAGTTCATAGAATGAATTTAAGGGATGTAAGAGTGTGGATTAAGGGGATGCATGTCATGAACCATATGATATGGCTTAATAGGTCCTAAGAGGATGGCTTAAGGGGAATTATGAGAGTGAATTAAGGGATGCAAGATTGTGGATTAAGGGTATGTAAGAGGATATGACTTAAGGGTCCTCTAAGAGGATGGCTTAAGGGGATTCAAGAGGGTGGATTAAGGGGAGTTGATAGAATGACTTGAAGGGATGTAAGAGGGTGGATTAAGGGGAGTTGATAGAATGTATTAAAGGGATGTAAGATGGTGGATTAAGGGGATGAATGTCATGAACCTTAGGATATGGCTTAATAGGTCCTAAGAGGATGGATTAAGGGGAATTATGATAGTGACTTAAGGGATGCAAGATTGTGGATTAAGGGGATGAAAGAGGATATGAATTAAGGGCCCTTTAAGAGGATGGAATAAGGGGATGCAAGAGGGTGGATTAAGGGGAGTTGATAGAATTACTTGAATAGATGTAAGAGGGTGGATTAAGGGGAGTTGATAGAATGAATTAAAGAGATGTAAGAGGGTGGATTAAGAGGATGCATGTCGTGAACCTTAGGATATGACTTAATGGGTCCTAAGAGGATGGCTTAAGGGGAATTATGAGTGACTTAAGGGATGCAAGATTGTGGATTAAGGGGATGCAAGAGGATATGAATTAGGGTCCTTTAAGAGGATGGCTTAAGAGGATGCAAGAGGGTGGATTAAGGGGAGTTGATAGAATGACTTGAAGGGATGTAAGAGGGTGGATTAAGGGGAGTTGATAGAATGACTTGAAGGGATGTAAGAGGGTGGATTAAGGGGAGTCGATAGAATGAATTAAAGGGATGTAAGAGGGTGGATTAAGGGGAGTTGAAAGAATGACTTAAAACCCTAAACCCTAAACCATAGGACCTAAATCCTAGGAGATGAACCCTAAACCCTTAAAACCTATTTAGATTTGTTATTCTAAGCATCTCATGAACCCTAGAAACCCTAAAACCTAAGCCATATGACCTAAAGACTAGTATATGAAACCTAAACCCTTAAAACCCATATAGATTTGTTATTCTAAGCATCTCATGAACCCTAGAAACCATAAACCCTAAACCATATGACCTAAAGACTAGGAGATGAACCCTAACTCATTAACCCATATAGATTTGTTATTATAAGCATCTTATGAACCCTAAACCCTTAAAACCCATATAGATTTGTTATTCTAAGCATCTCTTGAACCCTAGAAACCCTAAAGCCTAAACCATATGACCTAAAGACTAGGAGATGAACCCTAAACCATTAACCCATATAGATTTGTTATTCTAAGCATCTCATGAGCCCTAGAAACCCTAAACCCTAAACTATATTGCCTAAAGACTAGGATATAAACCCTAAACCATTAACCCATATAGATTTATTATTCTAAGCATCTCATGAACCCTAGAGAGACTTAAGGGGATGCAAGTGGATGGATTAAGGGTATATATACAAGGATATGGATTAAGGGGTCCTAAGAGGATAGCTTAAGGGGTGTTGATAGAGTGACTTAAGGGGATACAAGTGGATGGATTAAGAGTAGATATAAGAGAATATGGATTAAGGTGTCCTAAGAGGATGGCTTAAGGGGTATTGAGTGAGTGAATTAAGGGGATGCAAGTGGATGGATTAAGGGGTCATAAGAGTATGGCTTAAGGGGTGTTGAGAGAGTGACTTAAGGGGATGAAAATGGATGGATTAAGGGTAGATATATGAGGGTATGGATTAAGGGGTCCTAAGAGGATGGATTATGGGGTGTTGAGTGAGTGACTTAAGGGGATGCAAGAGGATGGATTAAGGGTAGATATATGAGGATATGGATTAAGGGGTCCTAATAGAATAGCTTAAGGGAAATTAATAGAGAGAGTTAAGGGGATGCAAGAGAATGGATTAAGGGTAGTTATATGAGGATATGGATTAAGGGGTCCTAATAGAATGGCTTAAGGGAAATTAATAGAAAGAGTTAAGGGGATGCAAGAGGATGGATTAATGGTACATAAGAGGTTGGCTTAAGGGGTTTTAAGAGAATGGCTTAAGGGGATATGAAATCAATTATAATTTTTTTATAAAATGATAATGAATTCAATTGAGTTTTATATTTATACTATCAATTAAATGTATCTAGAACTATACATAGTTACCTATCTCTAGATTCAAATTACAATGTAATATATGTGCATCTCCTCTCTTTTTTGTAATGCATCTAGTTTTGGGAGACCTGAAACAAAAAATGATATAAAACTTTAATTAGGAAATGACTAAAGACAAATACATATATATCAATTAAATATATACACAACTATATACTTACCAATATTTATTTACTTCATTGTACCATTTGCATCCTCTCTTTTTTGTAATGCATCTATGATTGTCTCATGATCATCCATTGAAAGTGTCCATAAAAAATTATTAGTAGGCCTCCCTTGATATCTAATTAGTTTTATATTGGTTTCCAAAATCAAATATGAATAATGTACATAATATTCTTGTGTCTTTCATAATCTTCAAATTTAGGCAAGCCATTCTTTCTTATCAAATATTTTCAAAGCTAGGTCCAGCAAAAACAACCACTAAACCAACTGTTGGATACTCAAAGTCGTCATCATCCACTCTACGATACCAACTTATGTTTTCTCTCAACACATCTAGCAAACAAGTACTATGTCTCTTCTTCATTCCCCTTAGGTGCAACAACAACATACACATGTCCTATGAAAATAAATACAAAATTCAATAAAGAGTGACTTATATTTAATTCACATATAACATGCATACATATAAAATTCAACTCAATAAATAATGTACCTTATTGTACAAGATCCAAAACATGATCATAATCATCTAATGCAAACACTTGATTATCTTCAATTGTCATTCCATGTTTAACATGTGTTGATGTAGGTGTTAAGTCTCTTTGTTTCCATTGTTCGACCCATTCCGTATTTTCACACACCTCCCAATCACCTACAATACAAAATCAAAAAAAGCATGCCAACTCCCTTGTCCATATTTTCCATGTGTTTGCATTCGAACTCTTAAACGAATTCCATTTTGTAGATCTATTAATTGTTTCATAATCTTGTTGAGAAAAAATATCATTTTCTTCAACTAACCTAAAGAAGCGTCGAATTATTGAGCTCTCACTTGTTCTTGTAGATCTAATTTGGTATCGCACCAATCTACAATTGCACGTGCATGTCTAAATTTTGCAGCATCCTCAAATTTTAGTTGCACTCTAGCAAGAGTTATTTTCACACATGCACTTGCTCCATTGTGTTCTCCCTTACCATGACCAACTTCAAAAAAACTCCATATGTGTTGGATATTATTTTCCTTATGAACTCTACATAACCAATAAAACATTCTAGAATTTTTGAATTGACTTGTGCAATTATCTAACCATATGAGATATTCTAGCATTTGAATTCCTATCTCTTTTAAATTTTTATAAAATATATCAAAACAATATTGAACAAACTTAGATAAATGTAATCGATTATCCCTTACATAAAAATGGTAGTCTCAGAAAAAATTTCTATTATCTTCTCTACTATCATCTGCATGTCTATAAACAATATGAACAAATATAGCTACTTGCACTGAATTATAATACTATGATTGAATTTCTTCTTGTGGAGCAAGAGTGTAATTTTTAGCAAAATCAACAACTGACAATATAGTTCCAATTGGGAATGTGTTTTGACATAAAAGAAATTGATTATCAAGCCAATGAGCATATTGAGAGTGTTGAACATATTTAGGTACAATATTATCTTTAAATTCTTTAATAAATGCATGCACACTAAATTTTTCCACAATTAGCTCACAACGTTTTCTAGTTTTTCCATCTTTTAAAGAATACTCAACATTTTTGATTTTTTTTACATCCACTAATTGTTGTCCAAATTCATCTAAACTACTTTCATGCATACATTCTCCTAATAATGAAAAGTTACCACATCTATCGCATTCTCTAGAAATACATGCTTTTAAATAAAATAAGTTTCCATTAGAGGGTTCACAAAACAAATTTACTATAAAATCTTTGATTCTTTCAGGTGGCATATTAATACCACAAATGTCCTGCATAATTTGGTTAGCATGCAAAGTGCATTGTATATATTGAAAACTATCATAATAATAATGAAACTATACATGAGTCTTACAACAACAAGAGATTCTTTGCTTATTAATTCTAACATACCAACGTTTACACTTTTCAAATGATTTTTGACTTATGTTAATATTCAATGGTAAGATTGAAGCATCTAATTTTTTTTTATATAATTTAGTTTGAGTCATATCTAAGAGATGATTTGGATGAGGTCCAAAATTTTTGGAACCCACCCTTAATGTTAAGACATCTCTAATGTTAGTAGATACTCTTTTATTATCATGCCAAAATTTATCGATTAAAGATTTAATTTCATTAGTTAATTTCATGTCTGATCTTGGGAGTCTACCACTAAAACTCCAACATTGATTAATTGTATCCTTTTCAATACTTTCTCTTCTTTTAGCAGATATTATCAAAGTTTTAGGATTTACTTTTATACATTTACTAATCTTGGGTAAAAGCAAGAAGTTGGGTACATGAAGAGGGGAAATTTTGGGCAAAACAAAAAGTTTCACAGGAAACGCGTACGCATTACAGATCGGGTACTCGAGCCTAGATCCTAACGTGTACACATTTAGATTCGGGTACGTGAACCAAAAATGCGTACACGTTTATAATGAGTACGTGTTTCAAAAAACGTACGCGTTTCACGAAATTATTTATTTTTTAAATAAGTGACTGTATTTCATTTTTCACCATTCTAATCCACGTCAAAGAAGAACAAAGGAGATCGTGTACACATTTCAAATGCCTTCATTGAACAAAAATTTGACTGCCACCTCCTCCCATCGACACAACCAACCTCATCGACCTCCAGGTTGGTTGAATTCTTCATTTTTTTTAATTTATATCTTTTTTTTTGTTTTGTAATTAGTATTCAGTTTTTGTTTGTTTATTGTGTTTTAGTTCAATGTTTTATAGTTTTTAATTGCATTTAAAAAACCAAAAACGTCAACGAAACAAAGAAATTTAAATTGTAAATTAAAAACCATAAAAACTAAACCTAAATTGGACACATTTAACATTGGAAATTTCAAAACCCTAGAAACCCTCGGTTACACAATTTACATAGGTCCCTAAAAACTAATTTACACAGGTTAATCCTTGGACCTAAACCCTAAAACGTAAGCCTAAAACCTTATTTACCCTAATTTATGTAAACCTAAAACGAGCTATTTACCCTAAAACGTAAACCTAAAACCCTAAATTAGGGCTCCTCAAGGAGGTTTAGATTACATTTTATATTTGACATAACCTTCTTTGTATGATTTTTACTCTCACTCATGGTTCTTAGTTTATTTAGGGTGGAAGTGATGAAAAGTTCAATATTAGGAGCATCTGATATAATAGAAGAGGTAAAATAAGGATGTGTAGTAAGATTTGATGACATAACATGTAGGGAGGGATCACAAATTATAGTCCATAGGTTAGGTACACTTTGGTATGTCGTTGGTGATCCACACAACTACTAATGAAATTCATAATTGACTAATAGAGGAGGTACAAACAATCGATGCATAGATCTATATATTAACCAACAAATTGATTTAATTATAATATGTTCACATTTAATATAAATTTGATAGCTAATTTATCTCAGAAAACTTCATGATTGTATAATTTAACTTGAGAAAGTGTACCAGTGAAGTAAAATAATGTGCCTCACGTGAAACTATGTGCTTGGTTTAATAAGTTCATATATCATGATGCTAGTTGATATGAGCATGTAATCACTCTATATCAATGTTGTTAGCTTATATAGTGTATGATGTATTCTCTTAAAAAAAGAAAGAAATGCAAGTCATACTTGTTAATCTAGACTATGTGCAATATGGATAGAGTTAGACACATAAATGTTATTAAATCAAATAAATATTAAAATGTGAAGCATGAATGATTTCTACCCATTTCTCTTATTTGGATGAGATCCTTTGTGAATTATGTAAGGATGCATTATGATCATATTTAAGCCTTAATTTATAGGATGTTATTCATAAGATCTATAGGTTGTGTGTAATCTAATTCCTATTTTAACTCTCATGTGTAGTGGCATTGTTCTAGATTAGGAAAACTAAATGTTGTACTTTCTCTAAACTAGTGTATCAAAGCTAACTTGTAGCATGAACATTTCAATTTGGAAAATTCAAATTACTTTTTTGAGAAACTTGATAGATGATTCATAAATGCAAGTCAATTCTATAACCAAAGGTTTATTTTCTAAGATTATTTATTTATTGAATTGATCAATTGATTCCTCACTTAGTGGCAGTTAGGTTCTTTTTTTGAAAACCCATGCACGTCTAGAATTTATATAAATATTCAAAGGAAGAGTCTATGCCATAGAAAAGTTTCAAAAAATATATGATTAGAAAAAAAATTGGGTCTAAATCACTTTAGATCTCCTCTTCCTTTTTAAATCATCCAAGAGTGCTTAGAGGTCCAAATAGGTTCAAAATCCATCATAACTCAACAACTTACTTATAATTGAAATCTAAAATTCCTAATTGTTGATATATTGAAGCTATTCCTAGAATTTCACATATTTTATTCAAAGAACTAAGTTTAGGTGGTAGGGTTTCTCATTTACTTGTAAAAATTTATTCATCTGTCTTCTATATGTTTTCATGTCATCAAATCTCTAAATCTAAACCCTAAACCCTAATTTAGCATTCATTTTATTGTAGGACCTTAAAATGAAATTTGGTTGCCTTAGGAAACTCCACCAAATTTTATTCCCTTAAGCCATGGAACATTTTTTCCTAGTCCACCTTACTAGACATAGATCCCCTTAATCCATCCTATCACCCTAAATTGTAAATCGATGTCTTAAGGGGTCCTAATATGAAATTTCTTAAGGGGATCAAAGAAGTTCTCAAATTTTGGTGAATAGAGCTCAAGCTCATCTTTGTTTATTTTGTACATTGCAGTTAGGTCACTAGCATATATCTATGTGTCCCTTTGAATTTATTCTATTAATTTTTCATTCTATGTGTCCCTTTGAATGTATTCTATTAATTTCTTCTTAACTACTTTGTCCCACTATAGAGATCTTGTGTCTCTTATCATGAAATTTGAAAATTTAGATAAATCAATTTATGTCCTCGGATTTAATTAAATTCTATCATACTTGATTAATACATCTATTCATTTTGTTGTAGGACCTTAAAATGAAATTTGGTTGCCTTAGGCAACTCCACCAAATTTTATTCCCTTAAGCCATGGACCATTTTGTCCTAGGACCTTACTACACATAGATCCCCTTAAGCCATCCTATACCCTAAATCGTAAATTGATGTCTTAAGGGGGAATTTGAAATTTCTTAAGGGGATCAATTTGGTGAATAGAGCTTGGTCACTCATCCTTTTTTATATTTTTTACATTGCAATTAGGTCACTAGCATATATCTATGTGTCCCTTTCAATGTCTTCTATTAGTTTTTCATTCTTATCTTTAGTATTATTTGAAAACAATGAATGAGATTATAAATTTTAGTGTTAGTGTTAAACTTATAATTTCTTCTTAACTAATTTTTCCCACTATAGAGATCTTGTGTCTCTTATCATGAAATTTGAAAATTTAGATAAATCAATTTATGTCCTCAAATTTAATTAAATTCTGTCATACATGATTAATACATCTATTCATTTTGTTGTAGGACCTTAAAATGAAATTTGGTTGCCTTAGGAAACTTCACCAAATTTTATTCCCTTAAGCCATGGACCATTTTGTCCTAGGACATTACTACAAATAGATCGCCTTAAGCCATCCTATACCCTAAATCGTAAATCAATGTCTTAAGGGGGAATTTGACATTTCTTAAGGGGATCAATTTGGTGAATAGAGCTTGGGCACTCATATTTTTTTTATATTTTGTACATTGCAATTAGGTCACTAGCATATATCTATGTGTCCCTTTAAATGTCTTCTATTAATTTTTCATTCTTATCTTTAGTATTATTTGAAAATAATGAATGAGATTAAATAAATTTTAATAAAACCCCATAATTTCATTTCTACCCTTCATATTAACAACCCCACACTGGAATCAATTTAATGTGTGTACATGCTATGAATTTTTAATGTTATGAATTTTATAATGTTATAAATCGAATGGTATTCAAATGAAATGTATTTTGAATTTGTGCATGTTCAATGTGATTTTTAAATAACTTTCAAATTGTGTGCATTATTTAATTAGTTTGTTGATATATATTTTTTAATTGTTTAACATGTAGTTGCCATATCATTGCTCACATGGATTCAATGTTTAATTTAGAGGATTTTATTCCCAATCAAGAAATTCCTACAGATCCCATACATCCCAATCTATCACATGAACAAAACCCTAGCACACCTCCACATTCTCCACCGCCTAACCCCCCACCCCCTCCTATAATTAATGAAGCTCAATTAAGAGAGAATATCCGAGCAAGCCTCATTGTCATTCAAGGAAATATAGATCTCATAAAAAATGAGCCTAGATTCCCTCTCCATCTTGCACGGTTTGCATCTACGATGCAAACTATTGTCGATTTTGTTCGATCTATTGATGCAAACCTAGTTAGGTTCCATCAATGGAGAGAAGAGAGGAGACAATTCTATGTAGATGGATTGTAATATAAAGAAATCAATGACCTAAAAATTACCAAACAAGCCATGTTTCAATATTTTATTAGCCCCCAAACAAACCAACCCATTCCACCCACGAAAAAATGAATTTCAATTTTATGGTGTAGGCACCCGCAGATAGCTGCACATTTTTGGGATAGATGGTGGATGGTGTTTGATAGTCCACCACATGGAAATAGTGAGGTGCCCTTATAATTTTTGAGAAAGTTATGGGCTGAGTTTGAGTTGGGTAAAAAACCCAACTATTTTGATATGAGGTCATTTCAGGGAGTTGGGTGTGGCATGCCCCAACATAGACTAGGAGCACGTGTCGATCCTTAATGATGTGCTCCAATTGCTCCTATTGTTTCTCTTCCTTCTCCTAGTGTTCCCACTGCATTTCAGCAGCAGACCATGTTATCGACATTAGGAGAATTGAGTTCACTTTTAGGACATCTCACTCAACAGACTACACACATGGCCACTGAAGTGGCCAATAGAGAGCATGGAGGCTCGGGCTATAGGGATACTCAGACATCCACTTCAAGTGACGCACATGCATCTGGGGCAGGGTCATACCTGAATTTACTATATTATGAGGATCGTCCTACACATGTATGGTCATCTTTTGAACTTAAATTTAATTCAAGTTTGAAATATGAAAAATTCATGTAAATAATAATATCAAATTATATATATAATATAATATTAATTCAATAAGTGTTTGGTGTAGACGCATGATCACGTGATGCTTGAAACTCAATATGATCATCGTGTGCATATGTCGAGTGCTGTAGATTTGGGATCACCTTTTGGACAGGTACTTGAACCAATATATATTAAATAATTTGTGTGGATATATATCTAATTTAATTTGAATTGATATATTATATCTTGATGCAGGGAGGTCATACAATACCTAGTACTGACCAACCACAAGTTACAGTGGTGAGCGTTCCTGAGACATGATTAGCTCAGGTGTGTGCTTTCAAAAGTTTGTTCAGTTTAAATTAAATAGACATCATAGATCTAATTTAATTTTTTCATTTACATACACATGTGTCAATGATCTATATGAACTGTTGTACATCTATATGCAAGAATTTCATGAGATACCCATGGCGGGCCACACATCTGAGACATCATTGGAATTTATGCATGGAAATCTCAGGTGCGTGATCATGAGGTCATATCATTTGAGGTTGTAAACTTTACTTTAAATCTCCTATACAATTTTTACGTACCTTTTAAATATATATATTCAAAGTTTTCACATATTGTTTGCTTTATATGAATATGCAAGATATAGTAGATTAGGCATTTGCATCTTCTCAAGTGACAGTTATGCTACCCGTTGAAGAAAATGTGCCAGTTACATATTCACATTATCATATGGTAATTTATGCATACTAGAAATCATTTTTACTATATTTACTAGATATTTAATTAAATTTATTTTTATCTAAAAGTTTATATTTTCAAGTTTAAATATGTTTAATTATATCAAAATTTCTAAATAAATTTAAATCTAATTTCAAGTTTCTTGTACTCTTTTACAGCATGATGCGGATACATCTAGTCAACATGGAACAAAGAGGAGACTTGATTTGACCAATTAGCTTGAAAGTTAGATGGTTTTATATTTTATGGCCTATAGATCTCTAGTTTTATTTAAATATATGTGTTGGACTCGACATATAAATTTTATGGACTATCTATCTCTAGTTTTACTTTGAACATGTTATTATCATATTTGTGTTTATTTATATCAGTTGACTTTAATATGATGATTATATATGCAGTCAATTATGATATCTTGTTATGTTCATTTTCATGATTATATGCACTCATACATTGGACTATTTATATTTTATCTAATTTTCAAGTATTACATGCACTATATAAATTCTTATCTAGAATCAAATTTAATATATATATATATATATATATATATATATATATATATATATATATATATATATATATATATATATATATATATATATAATTTATCACATGGTTAGGTGACAAATTAAAACATTCCTTAAATAGTTTAGATCATATTCATAATAAATTAAGGGTAAGTAATTTTAACTATTTTCCAATTAGATAGAAAATATTTGAATCAATAAACAAAAAACTATCTCCTTGTATGTATAAAATGTATAATCTATACAATTGAATAATTATATAAAATGTGGTAAATACAAGACATGAAATGTATAATCTATAAAATTGGAACAAGATATTTAAAAAGTGACATTGAACAAACATATATAATGTATATCAAGATGTTTATTACAACTATATAATATGATGAAACATATATGTGCATGTAGATACAATTAAAACTTATCAACTTTTAGGTGAAGACCAAAAATTGATATTTACATAGTCTCTTGATAAAATAATTTTTCAGTTCAACAATCACTTCGTAGACCGACTTGATGAGAACCTACAAAAATAATTAATGTAAGTAACTACAATTTTTATGAGCCATTTAAGAAAAAAATTCATGTGAGAAAAGAACAGTATATTGTAAATTCCATACAAATTCAAAAGATGTTTGCCATAGGATGGATTAAGGGTACCTAAGAGGATATATAGCTTAAGGGGGGTCTTAAGAGAATACCTTAAGGGGAGTTAAGAGGATGGTTTAAGAGGATGCATCTCATGAACCCTAGGATATGGCTTAACAAGTCCTAAGAGGATGGCTTAAGGGGAATTATGAGAGTCCTCTAAGAGGATGGCTTAAGGGGATGTAAAAGTGTGGATTAAGGGGAGTTGATAGAATGGATTAAAGGGATGTAAGATAGTGGATTAAGTGGATGCATGTCATGAACCTTACGATATGGATTAACATGCCCTAAGAGGATGGCTTAAGGGGAATTATGAGAGTGACTTAAGGAATGCAAGATTATGGATTACGGGGATGTAAGAGGATACGACTTAAGGTTCCTTTAAGAGGATGGCTTAAGGGGATGCAAGAGGATGGATTAAGGGGAGTTGATAGAATGACTTGAAGGGATGCAAGAGGGTGGATTAAGGGGAATTATGAGAGTCCTTTAAGAGGATGGCTTAAGGGGATGTAAGAGGGTGGATTAAGGGGAGTTGATAAAATGACTCAAAGGGATGTAAGAGAGTGGATTAAGGGGATGCAAGAGGGTGGATTAAGGGGAGTTGATATAATGGATTAAAGGGATGTAAGATAGTGGATTAAGGGGATGCATGTCATGAACCTTACGATATGGATTAACAGGCCCTAAGAGGATGGCTTAAGGGGAATTATGAGAGTGACTTAAGGAATTCAAGATTATGGATTACGAGGATGTAAGAGGATATGACTTAAGGGTCCTTTAAGAGGATGGCTTAAGGGGATGCAAGAGGGTGGATTAAGGGGAGTTGATAGAATGACTTGAAGGGATGCAAGAGCGTGGATTAAGGGGAGTTGAGATAATGAATTTATACTATCAATTAAATGTATCTAGAACTATATATAGCTACCTATCTCTAGATTTGAATTCCATTGTAATATATGTGAATCTTCTTTCTTTTTTGTAAAGCATCTAATTTTGGGAGACCTGAAACAAAAAATGATATAAAAATTTAATTAGGAAATGATTAAATACAAATATATATATCAATTAACTATATAAACAACTAGATATACTTACCAATATTTATTTACTCTATTGTACCATCTGCATCCTCTTTTTTTTTAATGCATCTATGATTGTCTCATGATCATCCATTGAAAGTGTCCATAAAACTTTATTAGCATGCCTCCCTTGATATCTAACTAGTTTTATTTTGGTTACCAAAATCAAATGTGAATAATGTATAATCTTCTTGTGTCTTTCATAATCTTGAAATGCAGGCAAGCCATTCTTTCTCATCAAATATTTTTGAATCCAGGTGCCAACAACAACCACTGAACCAGTTGTATACTCAAAGTTGTCATCATCCACTCTAGGATGTGCCAAATTATGTTTTCTCTCAACACATCTAGCCAACCAGTAATTTGTCTCCTCTTCATTCCCCTCAGGTGCAACAACAACATACACATGTCCTTCAAAAATAAATACAAAATTCAATAAAGAGTGACTTATATTTAATTCACATATAAACATTCATACATACAAAATTCAACTCAATAAATAATGTACCTTCTTGTACAAGATCCAAAACATGATCATAATCATCTGATGCAAACACTTGATTATCTTCAATTATCGTTCCATGTTGAACATCTATCGATGTAGGCATTAAGGCTCTTTGTTGCCATTTTTTGACCCATTCTGTATTTTCACATGCCTCCCAATCACCTGCAATGAAAAATTGACAAAAGCATGCCAACTCCCTTGTCCATATTGTCCATGTGTTTGCATTCGAACTCTTAAACGCATGCCATTTTGCAGATCCATTAATTGTTTCACAATCTTGTTGAGAAAAAATATCATTTTTTTCAACTAACCAAAATAAGCATCGAATTATTGAGCTCTCACTTGTTCTTGTAGATAATTTGGTATTGCACCAATCTACAATTGCACGCGCATCTCTAAATTTTGCAGCATCCTCAAATTTTAGTTGCTCTCTAGCAAGAGCTCTTTTCACACATGCACCTACTCCATCGTGTTCTCCCTTAACATGACTAGCTTTAAAAAAACTCCATATGTGTTGGATATTATTTTCCTTATGAACTCTACATAACCAATAAAAAATTCTAGCATTTTTGAATTGACTTGTGCAATTATCTGACCATATGAGATGTTCTAGCATTTGAATTCCTCTCTTTTAAATTTTTATAAAATATATCAAAACAATATTGTACAAACTCAGATGAATGTAATCAATTATCACTTACATAAAAATGGTACTCTCTCAAAATTATTCTATTATCTTCTGTACTATCTTCTGCATGTCTATAAACAATGTGAACAAATATAGCTACTTGCATTGAATTATAATACTGTGATTGAATTTCTTCTTGTGGAGCAAGAGTATAATTTTTAGCAAAATCAACAACTGACAATATAGTTCCATTTGGGAATGTGTTTTTACATAAACGAAATTGATTATCAAGCCAATGAGCGTTATGAGAGTGTTGAACATATTTAGTTACAAACTTATCTTTAAATTCATTAATAAAAGCATGCACACTAACTTTTTCCACAATTAGCTCAACACGCTTTCCAGTTTTTCCATCTTTTAAAGAATACTCAACATTTTTAAATTTTTTTACATCCACTAATTTTTGTCCAAATTCATCTAAACTACTTTTATGCATACATTCTCCTAATAATGAAAAGTTACCATATCTATCACATTCTCCATAAATGCATGCTTTTAAAAAAAATGAGTTTCTATTTAAAGAAGGATCACAAAACAAATTTACTATAAAATATTTGATTCTTTCAGGTGGCATATTAATGCCACAAATATCTTGCATAATTTGGTTAGCATGAAAAATGCATCGTATATATTGAAATATATCATAATAATAATGAAATTGTACATGAGTCTTACAACAACAAAAGATTCGTTGCTTATTAATTCTAACATACCAAGGTTTACACTTTTCGAATGATCTTTGACTTATGTTAATATTCAATGGTAAGATTGAAGCATCTAATTTTTTTTTTATATAATTCAGTTTGAGTCATATCTAAGAGATGCTTTGGATGAGGTTCATGAATTTTGGAACCCACCCTTAATTTTAAGACATCTCTAATGTTAGGTGATACTCTTGTATTATCATGCCAAAATTTATCGATATAAGATTTAATTTCATTAGTTATTTTCATGTCTGATCTTGGGAGTCTACCACTAAAACTCCAACATTGATTAATAGGATCCTTTTCAATACTTTCTCTTCTTTTAGTAGCTCTTATCAAAGTTCTAGGATTTACTTTTACACATTTACTAATCTTACTTAACATTCTTTTATTTGAAGTTGTTTTATCAACTAGAGTAGTTGTTATTGCACGACGAGCCTTATTCTTATCTTTCGATCAAATTTTCTTACCAATAACATCAATAGGATTAGCAACACTAGATATGACTTGTTCTACTAAATCATCTTTCTTTTTTTATTTTACAAAAACACCCAATTTTTTCATCACTTTTCTTATTTTCAACATTCTCATCAATTGCACCATGAGTTGACATTGGAATCCTAATTTCTTTCTATAAAAAAACATTTTATATATTTTATTTCCATAATTTCTAATTTTTCTCGAAGAAACTTTACCATGAAGGTTATCTACCACATCTGTTTCAATTGTAAGAAAATTTTTTCACCTTCATCCATAGAAGGAGTTTCATTTTCATTCATACAATGGGTTTCATTTTCATTTTCAAATGTAAAAGGGATTTCATTCTCATTTTCATTGATATAAGGGATCTTTCATTCTCATTTTCATCAATATTAGGGATTTCATTCTCATTTGCATTCTCATACGATATAATTTCATCATTTTTTTGTTTTTGCATTGTTTCAACCCTAATATTATTGATCTCATCAATGGTGTATCCAACTTCATCTAAACAAACAATATCAATATTATCAAAACTTGGGTTTGAACACATACCTGGATAGATTGTTTGAATAGGTGCATTTTCCATATCATTGGGAGGTGGATTTGAAGACATACCTGAAGTTGTTTTCATATCATTCAAAGTTGAAGTTGAAGGAATAGTTGGGTTTGTCTCCGTAATTGCATTTTCTTCCATATTCACCATCTCCACATTTGCATCATTTACATTCATTTCATCATTCATGTCTTCCTCTTGAACATTCTTGGAACTAGATGCTTCCAAATCTTTCATTTGACGAATCCTTTCTCTCCTTTCTCTTTTTATTTTTGCCTCCTTATTTTTATTTGCTTGAATTTCTTCGGGTGTCATTAACTTTCTACATCTTTTTTTTTGTCTTTTCTTATCACCCATGGTTACCGAACCCTTTTTGATGACAAAAAAATAATAATTCAAAAAACGTATTTAAAAATTTCCACCTCTTTCAAATATTCAAATTTAACTATGTACTATGAAGATCATTTTTTATATAAACTTTGAAGTACGAAAACATCATGAGTACATCCAAAAATTCTCTTTTTCAAAATCTTCTTCTAAAATGTTCTACTTGATTCCACTTTAGAAAATTCAACCTGCACTTTGTCTCTTCCAACAATTTGAATAGAATATGCCCTACACAAGGCAAATTTGCAATAAAAAATGAAGAAAATGACACTTTCGGACTGTACTGTAGGAAAAAAATGTTGTAGTCAAAATCATGTTTTACCAGTATTTTTTAAATTAGGAAAAAATGACTATATTAGAAACGCGTACACATTATGAAATGCATATGCATTATGTTCTAGGAACACATACGCGTTTCATAATGCGTACATGTTACTTTTACCCAACAGGTAAATAGATAATGCGTACGCGTTTCATTTAAATAACGCGTATGCGTTTTTGTAACGCGTACACGTTACCTTTACCTAACAGGTAAATAGATAATGTGTACGCATTTTATTTAAATAACGCATATGCATTTTTGTAACGTGTACACATTATTTAAAAGTTAAATTCCCACATCACATCCAACCCTCGTTTTAGGCTTGGGAAAAGCTTGGTGATCCGAGCCTTAGCCTTTGACTTGCAATTAAAAAACTAAGGCAGATTGAAGAAGAATGTCCAACTTTGACAACATGGTTGATGGACTTCTTTTCTAAATCAATCTATAAAATTAAAGCCCATTAGAGAACACAATGTCTACTTTCTAAATATATAATTTTTATTAATATTGGATTATTTTTACTATTTTTTAATTAATTTCTAAGCAAACTAGTCCTTAAACTTGAAATATCAGACTTTTTTTGTTTTTTAATAACTTTTTTTTGGTTAAGTTTTTTGTAATTTTTTTTATATGGGATCACACTTCAGAAAATTATGTACATAATGAAAAAAAAAGAGTCAAAAAATATTTAGTTTAGGTCCAATTATGCTGTCTATACACGTTGATTTTTCAAAACAACAATTAAGGCCAATATAAATTTAATAAAAAAAAAATATTCAGCCAAAAATTATAAAAAAATTTCAGACCAAACTTCATGTTGTTAGCTCTCTTTTCCCAAAATGAATTAGCAAAATACTTTTATTTGGGTCAAAAAGTGTTGTCAGTACATATGCTTGGTATTGTAAAAAAATAGGGACTTTTAAAAAGTGGTTTTTGGGGTAAAGCACAAACCTATGTCACACTTTATAAAAATTGGCCAACAAAAAAATTCTGAACTTCGACCACATAAAAGTGGTCTTTATGTTTTGAATTTCAAAATGGTGTAAACTAATAAAATGTAGAACTTTTGGTGTAGTTTATTCCTGTAATTTTTAAAATTTAAAAAAAAAATTGTTTTTATTATGTTTTTATCAATTTAAGGACAAATTTTGGAATGCTGAAAATTTCATAAAAGAGTGACTTCACGGGCCGTCAAGAAATAAAATGAAAAAAACTTCATTTCTCCCTATTTTTTTTTTTCCAAATAGGTAATTTCAATATCCTGTGCATGGAAAAAAAAAATCACATTTTGATGTATATTTTTCTCGTAATAACGTTTTAAAGTCAAACATGTCAGAATTTGACAGTTTTGACGAGCCGTCAACTAATTTTAATTTTTTCAATCATTTTCAAAAAAAAACATATACCCTTTTGAAGTAGACTCTCTCCTCTTATGCCTCATATAATATTTAAAACATTTTAATCAAGTTTACTATCATTTTTTTAATATCAAATCAGCCTCTTTTTTAATTTTTAAAACCTACTTGCATTATTTTAAAAATAAAAGATATCAAAACTAATCAAAATATTATAAAAATTATATATTTGGATTCTACACTTCAAGCTCTACAAAAGGGTATTTTTATTTTTTGCAAAAAAATCAATCTGACTAGAGAAATACTTTGCCAAAAATGAATGTTTCAAAAAATTTTGAAAAATGATGAGTAAGCTGCCATGTAGGATGCCAACTAGATATTTTCGGCCGGTAGGGTTTTGGCCGAAACCCTATCGGTCGGTAATGAATCGGCCGAAAACTAATCGCTCGGAAAGTTATCGGCCGATAATTACTCGGCTGAAAATGAATGATATAAAACAAAGTTATTTTTTTTCCAAATTTATCAAATTAAAAAAATTAGAAAATAACAAATATTTCGATTAAAGAAGATTTATTTCAACATTTTGGAAGGTTTATCATTTCTGAAATTTACAAGACGTATTTCGACGAAAAAAAAGGCATTTGGAGAAGAGGAGAAATATTTTTAAGGTGTATTGATCTTTAATTTATTTAATTGATTATGTTTTTTTATTGAAAATGCATTTGAAGTTTGTTTTCACTTTTTTTTTATTAAAATATTAACATCAAAGAAATATGTGTAGAAATATATTCATTATTCAATTAAAAATATTTTATGTTTTGCATGTTTATGTTTATTAAAAACTTTTGTTTAAATATTTTATGTTTATGTTTTGCATCTAGTTACAAGTTTTTTAAAATATTTATGCTATATTACATGTACATGTTTCATGGAAAGCTTATGTGTGTACAAATTTCTATGTAGGCAATCATTCAAATTTGAGTGTAATTTGTGATGGCAAATCAAAGGACTAGATCGAGGAAGTATGAACGAACACGAGTAAGACAAAGAAAGAGAAAAGCGGATGAAGGAACATCTACTGAACAACAACCCATGGAAAATATTGATGATCAAGGTGACGTACAGGTACAAGAACAAACTGAACCTAGTACTAATATAAATGTTTTGGACTATGGTATGGAAAATTTGATGGAGATGGATGAAGATTCTCTTTTCAATAATATTTCATCTGAAGATATGTTATCTGAAAGCACATTAAAATTACACTCTAAAAAAATATGGGATGAATTTTTTGAAGAGAAATCTTTAATTGGAAGAGCACAGTTAATTGCAAAGTTATTTAGACGAAAAGAAATGACCCCTATTTTGGAGTTGTTAGGGGTTGATAATAGGAAAAAGTCATCAGATTTAAAACAAACAATTGTTGAAAACCTGCAAGAAGCATTAAAATGTATTGAAAAGAAGAGTCGGTCTAGTGATTTAAGTGTTGCACGTAGAGCGTTGATGACTGTAATTTCTAGTAAGAAATTATCATATAGAAGACAAGTTCAAGCAATTTCTGAATTACTAAATGTTTCTAGGAGAACTGTTCAAAGATATATTGAAAAGAGAGATGAAATAGATGGAAAATTTGAGAAAAATTGGGTAAATATTTGTAGGGTTCCTCGAAAAGATAGAATTTCAGAAGATGTAAAGAAACAAGTTGTTGAATATTGGACCACCCACTCTCGTGTTTCTTCCAATAGAAGGGATACTATACAAATAATAGGTGATGATGGTACAAAAATTTCTCATCCAAAACATTTTATAGATACAACACAAAGTGAACTTTTTGAAGCATTTAAACAAGAATTTTTAAATGTGAAGATTTGTCAAAGGATGTTTGAAACACTATGACCATCATTTGTACGTATAAATAAAGTACGTGAAACTTGTTGTTGTCGAAATCATGTTGAATTTGATCTACACCTACAATCATATAGAAAAGTTATGGCAACAATTGATTGAAATTTAGCCATCCCTGGAAGCACAACACAATTTGTGAAGTCTCTTCTATGTGAAAAATCAGAAAATTCGGATGAATTCAACGTTCAGTGTATAAAAAATGTATGTAATGATTGTGGAGATTTGAAGAATCTTTTACATGTTGACAATAATGAAATGCAAGTTACTTGGAAGAGATTTGAATATGAGACATACTTAATGAAGTCAGGAGTTGAGGCCAAAAAAATTGTTCTCAAAGAGAGTGGATTGCCTTACAATGAATTCATGAGTAAATTTCGCAATATCATATATCCACATATCCAACATTGTCATGGTGCAAGATGGCAATCTAAGCAATTTCGTTATTCAAAGAATTGTTTTCCACCAGGTTGTATTCTCTCTATTGTAGATTTCTCTGAGAACTATACATTTAGTCCTCAAACTGAGATTCAAAGTCAATATTATCATTCAGAGCAAGTTGCAATCTTCGTGCAAGTTTGCTACAGGCATGCAGAGTTAGCGGTCGATGGAATACAAAGTAGCAAAGATGATAGAATTATCATCAAAGAGGTTCACTTTTATATCAGTGATGATACGAATCATGATAGAAGCTATGTAGTTCATTGTTTCAAAATGTTTTTTGAAGACCTAAGACGACATGGCATAAATCAAGAACAACACTGGATATGGTCTGATGGATGTGCTGGTAAGTACATTGGTTTTTAAATTATTTTTAATTAATTTATATTTACTTTTAAAAATTTGAGACTTAAATTGTTTTTTGAAGATAATTCAAGGTTTTCAAGTGTTTAATTATTTGTAACTTCACAGGACAATTTAAGTCTGCAAAAGCCTTTGTTTGGTTATGTAGTCAACATGCTAGATGCAACACCAAATTTTTGTGGAATTTTTATGAGAGTGGACATGGAAAAGGAGAGCACGATGGAGCAGGAGCATGTGTGAAGCGTGCACTTCGTCAACATGAACTTGCTGGTATGTCCAATTTAGCTTCATACTTTTTAAAAGATTAGATATGTATATATATATTTAATTTAACTAAATTAAATTTTCTTTTAAGTTCTTTGAAAGTAATAGGTGACAAATTGTGCCAAATTGTCTGTAACTTGTAGGTAATGCCATACGAAATGCAAACGAAATTGTTGAATGGTGCAAAATTCATTTTTCTGCTCGCGACTCCACATACAACACACAGTATTTTTGGGAAGTTATAGGTATGTATGTCTAGTCAAAATTTGTTTTAAAAATTTGAATTTCAAAGTTCAAGTACATACATGATTTCAAATTGAATTTTCAAGTTTGAATTTAAATAGATATTGATCGATCAAATCCTTATAATTGTCAAGCAATTCATGGTATTAGAAATCTACATCAAATCATGACAACGGGGAGTAGTAGGCCTTATGCAATGAATGTGAGAGAAAAATCATGTTTTTGTATTGATTGCATTGAGGACAATGCAAATATTGATCAATGTGAGAATATTAGAGATGGGTATGTTTCACAATGGGAAATGAAACAATTAATATCAATGCCTCCTTTTGTTGAAGATGACAATGTTGATGTCTATGATCCACTATATTCAGCTGATTACGAACGTGTATCTGATTTAGTTGTTATAGGTATGTCCAAATTGATTAATTTAGTTAAAATCAAGATTTAAATTTATATATATATATATATCTATGTTTAAGTAAGTTTCAAATATAAAATATAAATTTTTACAACTTTTAAATGTATAATTTACTTAAATATGTAAATATGTGGTGTGTGTACAGGAGATATTTTTGTTGTAGTTGCAGATCCTGAAAATGCGGAAGGTGTAGATTACTATCTACTAAGATGTACACAACCAAAAAGCAAATTGTTCGAATCGATGACAGATGGTGATGGACAAGAGTATCCCATTGGATCAGTCGTTATTGAAGGCACATATTATCAACAAATAAAGATAGATAAAAATGGTATTATATTTGTTGATTATAGGCCAGGACAAAAGGTTCTACATTATAGTCACTTAGTTTTGGCAACAAAAATAAATTTAGAAACTTTACCTAAAAGAGGACATGCCAAACAAAAGTGGAGGTTGCCTATTGAAGATCATGAGAAGATTTTAGAGATAATTAAAGATAGAGAGGATCCATATTTTATGTACCAAGAGCTTTAAGTTGTTTTTTGGATACATGTGTACACATTTATGACTCCAAATCTAGATAATTTATATATTTGTATTGATTGGACATGTGACATGATTTAGAATGGTTTTTTTTTTTAGAATGTGACATGTATGTTAGATCATATATATGCTTGATCTACAAAACCCAGTGACTTTAAAAATGTTTTAATTTACATTTTGCCTAAATTCCTTTAAATCATCTAAATTTCCAATTGCATTTTTACATGTTGGACATGGTTCATTCTTTTAAACCTTCACTCTTGAGAATCTCTAGAAATTCCTTTATATCATCTCTCTAGATTCCTTGATTGTAAATTTTTATGTTTGACACATGGAATTGTTAAACTTTCACTTTCAAATCTTTGAATTTAAATATTTGTTCAACTCCACCTATATACATGAGCTAGATTGAATATATATACATGCAACAATATGTACAAAACCTAGTCTATGTTCCAATTTTGCATTTAAATTTATTTATGTTCCGTTGAATTCTTAAGTTTTCAAGTGGTGAAGAATCTAGACATAAATGTTGTCTCTAGTTTTCTTTATTTTTTATACATTACTAATACACGACATTCAATAATTTTAAATGATCATTTGGATTTTCATGTATCCTAATCAGATCACATCCTAATTTTATTAAATTTTCATCAGGTAAGCATCCCTCATCCTAGAATCATTTAAAAATTATCCATCTAGATCAATCTCAACCGTACATCCATTCTCCATCCTTAATAATAAAAAAGCATCACTTAAACATCAAAATTTGGTTACTTGGTCTCAATCTAGTCCATACATCATATTGTCCTTTCGTCATCACCCAAAGTTTTCAACATCTAGGGACCTTATCCTTAATCTAGACTATCATCCATTTCAAATCCAATCTCCTAATAAAAAATCACTTGACCTTATAATTTGATTTCATCTTTAAAATCCAAATTTGCTTAAGAATATTAGCTCCTATCTTTTAAGTATAGAACTAAATTATTTATCCATTTTGTTAATGTTAGATTGTATCCAGGTTCTCTTGGTTTGTCCTTTCTTGTTCACCTTAAGGTGCATTGGAATATATGAACATTGTAGTGAATCATAGTGATGGTGTTTGGGGTGCTTGAGATAGCTACATTTTGGCATCAATTTAGCTTTGTTTACCATGTATAGCTTGAGACCATGAGCTACCTACATCTTCCAAGTCATATCTAATTCCCAAATGTAGAAATTCCATATCCTATTATCATCAACAACAAGTTCTAATTGTTTTAGAGGTGGATCTAGAAGAAGTTTATCTCTCTAGGAGACATGCCACCATCTATAACACCAAAAATACTATTTGAAGCTTCATTATATTATAGCTTATTTATTTATTTTTAAAATATTTCAATCAATCACTAGAAAATTATAAATTTATTAAGATGAGTAACCTTGTGTTGTCATTTATTGATTAAAAGATGAATCTTTGTTTTGTTCTAATATACATGAACTTTTCTTTCTTTGATAAAATAGATTTTATTTAGTAAATATTTTTATAAAATCCTTTTATCCCAACACAATACACTCATTTAAATATTTATTTTTAATTCAAAACTCATATATGAGAGATTATATATATTTCCTTCTCCAAGACCAAGATGCTAATACACTAGTAACATCTACAAAAATATAAGGTTTCTATATTAGAACCCAATTTGAATTATCAAGCTATTTATAGCTTTTTTTTGTGATTTCATAGTCCAACCTTAAAAAATAAGGATGTAATCTCTATTCCTCTCATCTTTAGTACTTTATTTATATATAAAATATTTTTATGCCTATAAAACGTAACTTTTAGTATATTTCTCTAGGAATGAACATAACTTCATTAGTCCTGTAATTTGGTCCATCTTTCCAGTACAATTAAATATGATTTGATCAATTTTTAATTTATATAGAATTGTCATCAATTTTTAATTTAATATTAAATGTGCATGTCTTTCAAGATTTAAATATATATATCAATTTCTAATTACATGTATATAAATGTTCCACATGGAATTCTTAAACTTTCAAAACTAGAAATTTGATTTCATTTACATTCAACTCCACTAATAGCTTGCATGCTTTATTTGAATTATATGGTTCATTCTTAAGTGAACACTTTCAAACATATATATATATATATATATATATATATGATTTCATTTACATTCAACTTGACACAAGTATAGCTCATCATCTAGTTCAAGAATTCTTTGCATGCACATTCAAATGAACATGTGTATTAGATTATATGGAATTAGAAATTAGGTTAATGTAGAGCGTGATATATGCACAATTTAAATGTATAAATAACTTTTATTGACTTTAAAAATGAACATTTAGAGCTTTAAAGAATTCAATCTAACTATCATCTATTTCCGATTGCATTTTTATGTTCTACTTTAAAACATGTATAGCATTAATCTCAAGCATATATGCATTCAATTTTTTCTATTTCTTGACCTATTTATTAAAGACAAATTCATTTGAACTATTTATTTAAATTAATTACATGTACATGTCCATCTTTTTAAATTTACAAATAGCAACCATTAGATAGTGGAGTGGACAACATTTTGATTTCACAATGTATTTAGTTATCTATATATGTACAAGAAGTGCATTTGAACAAGTTACCATAATTTAAATTTAAATAAAGGTACTTATAGATGTAATGTAAGTGAGTTCATCAAACCATAATAATGCACGTATATAACAAACCTCTAAGATTCAAACCATAAAACATAACTGTATGAATGTGACATGTAAACTATAACAAGTATATATATGTGTACCATAAAACATAAGTATGTAACACGTCCAAATGTTCAATACATAAATCATAAAAAGTGTCCCCAACATATAATACAATGATCTCAGACATGTAATACTATAAAACAAATCTCAAAGAGAGGGATCTCTGGTATGAATAGAATCATCAGATCTATGGCTCAATCTCTCCCTTGACCTCTCCCTCGATGCATGGCTCGATCTCTCCCTCGACCTCTCCCTCAATCCATGGAACGATCGCTCTGCTGATCCAAGATGTGTGGATCCATGTCCCGATCCAATATCTCCCGATCTGTGTCCTGAGCCTCGTCCCAACCCCTGCATGTGTTCAAGTACACATATATATGTAAAATTATCTAAAAATTTTACAATGTACTTGAGTTCAATGTGTTCAAACTTAAACATCAAGTAATTAGTTTTTTAAAATTAAATTTAAATGTACCTCATCTGCATACTGCATGGGATCGCCATCATGCTCCAAATTTCCAAAGTCTGGGAATTCACCATACTGCTTAAAATTTTCAAGTACACAATTTCAATCAGGAGTTAAACCCCTAGAAGTTTTTAAAATGCATTACATAAATTTTTAGAACACAATTTTAAAAATATATACATGTATTTAAATTATAAATTGAAAGTACCTGTTGTGCCTGCTTGAAAGCTCTACCAATGTCACTAAGATCACGAGAATGTAAAGACATCGTAGGGGGCTCTGTAGCATGTACAGTATCAGTAGCAAAAAGAAGTCGACTATATGTCCCATGGACAGGATCAGGTGTCGCAGTAGCCTCAACGTGACCTGTAACATCCTGATGACCACCTGGACAAGCTAAAGGATCAACAGAAACATGATGTGCACGGGATTCTGTAGGCTGATGTGGAATATCCTGAGCTGCATTTGCCACACTGTGGCTCATATGTGTATGAGGATATCATTGTCTAATAAATTCTGGTACCCTGTCAAGAGCAATCCCATGGTCCTCACTGATAACCTGATATGCTGCTAGTAAATCCAAAATTGAGAGTCTACACGTATTACGCAGAGTCGTGTGGGTCATATGCTCGACATCTGCAAGAGTAGGTAGATCGGCACTAATAAATGGATCATACGATGCAGATGTAGCCTCAGTGGGAGGAAGGTTGATCCGTGGGCGTAATAAATATCTACCAACTCGATCAGATGAAATCTGATCAATCTGCGTCGTAATAGAGGCAATGTTTTCAAAAATCTGACTCTGAGTGGACCCTGTTGCTGCCTCCCCTGCTGCTGCCAATTCCAAACGTTTTGGTAAAACCAAAAGGTTTGGGCCAACTAATGCCCTCTTGTCCACAGGCGGTGGCAAATTTGAAGGTCTAAACTGTGGTTTGTCAGAAAAACGGCCTTTACCTTGGCCAGCATGCTCAGGATAAGATGTGTAGTCCACCTCTATATGTAAATGAAATTTTGCATATAACTGTTTGACAAAATACAATGGCAGCTCATCATTGTGAGGCCATCTATGATGTGCTGCCAACCATCTAGGGTATATGAATGGCGCAACAAGAGGATCTTCACACCTCGTAACCACATATCCTCTAATTTTATTTTTTCCTCTATAAAATGGGAACATGGATAACACATTTTCACCTGAAACTAGTTTGGAAATTTCTCTATGTTTCACTGTGCCAGTAACACTCCTAGCAAGAGAAAAATAAAACTGTTCAATGCTGATTTCATCATAAGGATTGTATGATCGAATTGTCTCAATCATCTTAATAATCTCTTGTCTAATAGTGACTAATCTATCTCGATTAGTCAAATTGGGGGAGTTGTGAATTGTTTGCTCTAAACATTTTAGAGCATTGTCCAATCTAACAATACTATCCTGAAATATATTTGATCTAGTTTGAGCTTCTCGCTCAGAACGAGGGGAATGATGAGATCCCTCATCAGCCATGATATATATAAATAGATAGAGATCTTCATATCATTAAAACAAAATTACATAATGAACTACACAAATTTAAATTGAATTTTTTTCAAAACTAAAAAAATATATATTTAAATTAAAGGTAAAATTTTCAAGTTTCAAAACTAGAAAACATTTTTGAATTTAAATGTATCTAATGAGATCTAGATCAAACTTTATATCTATCGAGCTATGTGAACCTATTAAATCATAGGCATGCATGTAATATTCAACCAAGAGTAAATATGTAAAAAAAATATTTATCCTTTCAACCACTCTATACTAAAATTTTGATCAAAATAAAAAAATACTCTTCATTACAATTGGTCATATATGATCTAGCCTTTCTTTGTAATGAATTATTTTTTAAATCAAACACTAGAAATTATAAAAAGGTTAACATTTCCTTAATTTTTCGATCTAACTTAAAACATATTAAAGTAATAAAGTTAAAATTCTTTGAAATAAATTCCTTAGGAATAAAATATATAAACATATAGATACATGTGCATATATCTGTATGTACACATGTATGTATGTGTACGTGCATGTATATATATATATATATATATGTGTGTGTGTGTATGTACATGCATATATATATGTATATGTGTGTATGTGTGTATGTATGTATGTATGTACATGCACATGATATATGTGTATGTGTGTATGTATGTATATGCATATATATGTGTATGTGGTAGACAGGCGTACATGTATTATATATGTATGTGTATAGCATGTACATGAGCAAGAGAGTGTGTATGTGTGTATGTACACACATACATATATACTCATACATACATATACATACACACATACACACATATATATATACATGCATGGATATACATATATATGTATATACACATATATATGTATATATACATACATACATATTATATGTATATATATAATACATGTACATGACACAAGACATACACATATGTACATATATATATATAATACATACATACATACACACATAATATATATATGTATATATGTATATATATATATATATGTATATACATACATATATACATATATATATATGTATATATATACATACATACATACATGTACAAATATGCATACATACATGTATACATATACACACATACACACATACACATTTATACATGCATGTACATACATATGTATACATACACACATGTACACATATGTATATATAATACATCTACATGCATACACACATACACATATATGTACATGTATGTATATGTACATGCACATATATGTGTATGTGCGTATGCATGTAGATTTGTATTATATATACATATGTATACATACACACATGTACACATATGTATATATAATACATCTACATGCATATGCACATACACATACATATACACATGTACACACATACATACATACATACACACATGTACACACATGCATACATACATGTACACACATATACACACATACACACATACACATATATACATGCATGTACATACATATGTATACATACACACATGTACACATATGTATATATAATACATCTACATGTGCATACGCACATACACATATATGTACATGTATGTATATGTACATGCACATATATGTGTATGTGCGTATGCATGTAGATCTGTATTATATATACATATGTATATATAATACATCTACATGCATATGCACATACTCATATATGTGCATGTACATAACTTATCAAAGGCTCTTTATTTGGGAGATAAGTTTAGCATTTTATTTAAGAGATTAGTTCATATGGAATGTAGATTTAAAATTCATTTACAAGTAGAGGAGGTATTGGAAAACAAATGGAAGAGCTAGTATCTCAAGCAAGTCTAATGAGTGCGGTCTTTGGTGTTAGAATAAGTCATACTTGTTGGAAATATAATCCCAACAACTCCTGCTTTCCTATCCTCTCCATGTCAGAAGTGTAAGAAGAAGTAAGAATGAATGGTTTTCAAGGAGCTATTAGGAGAATGTCATGGTAGTTACAATGAGAAGCAACTCAAAGAGTAGAAGTTGAGCTGTCATGGTAGTTATAATGAGCAGTAGCTCAAAACGTTTCTGTATTTCATCAATATAAAATATCATGTTTTCATTTATGTGTATGTTTTTGTTGTTTTCATTTATTCTGCAGAAACTAGCTACACAGGAATTTATGACTACATATAGATAGCTCTAATAGATTTTGTTATTGGTTTTTATTTTCCACTTTCAGGACTAAAGATGAGATGCAGATGAATGTCCAAGCCTACAAGGCCAAACAGAGATTACAATTGGAGAGCAAGGGCTTGCACATCAAAGGTGTTACCGAAGATCAATGGAGTGACATTAGAGGTCTTGCTATTGGAAATTGAAGATCCGTGTACAAAGATAGGACCAAAAACTTAGACAGGGCTTTGAAGATGAATTCTTGCTTAGCCGGTATGGGTGGAAATATATGGAATATCTCCTATATTATCTCTATTGCATAAACCATATATTTTTTCTTTTCACATCACATTGCACAAAGAATTAATGATAGTTATAAGAAAATTTTGAAAGGTGATACTTGGAATTGGGTAAACTAAGGTTGCTTCACAACAAAATCTAGAAGGCAGGAGTTTTAACAAAATTAGGAAACAACAATTATAACTTCATTTAATCTTCTCAAATTTCAACGACACAATTACAACACCAAGTCAAAACATTTTATGCATCTATTGAGCCTACCCTAAGTCAGACATTTTATACGCACTACAAACTAACCCTACATCAAAAATATAAGTCCAGGCAACACATTGAAGTTAAAGATCTTTGTAAACTTCAATCAAGGTTAAAGCCTATGATACAAAAAATATGTGTCATTGGAAACAAGCATTTAGCAACAGATTATAATTTCATGCAAAAATAGTTGAGGCAAGAATCACATTTTAGATATTAAATCAAATTCAAGTGATTTGGAAATTGCAGTCCAGGAAATTCGTCTACAGAACACTACATCGTTGATCGTTTCGAGGCTAAGTCTAATTATAAAATATGAATAGAGAATGTTGTTCATAAGAGCAGCACATACCTCACAGGTCGATGGTCATTTTTGGAGATGCCACAATAATTGTAAACCTTCAACAGTATGTGTCTATTGACTATATTTGCAGGTGGATAAACACCAGAATGCATAAGGAAATAGCTTTTGTAAGAGAATGTATGTCGTTCCATTCTAGACAATAAGAAAGTTTTAATCTTTTATGCTGTTCATTGTGTACCATCTATAGCGGTAGGTAAAAGCTTCCAGTGTAGGAGAGAATAATCTGCACCAGTTTTGGTATCACAACAACCTATAAAATAGCCTAGAGAGGAGTCCATGAACTGGTGAAGAAAAGATAGGAGAGGAGCTAGACTTGGACAAAATACTGGATTATAAAGAGTTTGCTTACTTCTTTATTTTGCAATCTTGTTGAATTGTGGTGAAAATGTTCCATGTTATTGTTATCATTATTTGTTTTAGGCGAGAAATACATTATGAAGCTTGTGGAGTTTGTATATATCACATACTGTACAAACTTCACCGTTAAGCTTTGCAACAATATTTGAGCTATGGATAAATCCTTGGGAAAAAGATATATTTGAGATAAACATTGTGACCATTCTCAACTATCAACTTTTTAACACTGTATTGTTATCATAACAAACTAATGCTTGTAAAGAAGGGTATGTTAAGTTTCACTGCCTAGAGGAAGAAATTTCATTGAGCAAAGCAACTAACCGACTGAAAGTCAGGTCTCCAAGGGAAGCAAATTCTGGAACTATCCTCTAAAGTGGCGCTAGCTGAGCAGGCAATTGATCTCAAGATGCCATGAAGGTAAAAATATGTGACAAGCCAAAAAATAAGTGTTGAACAACTTAAGGATGAAGATGCATGGCACTAAAGGTGAAGAAGATTGACCTGACAACAAGAAGATTTTGATGAAGTAAAAGCCATTTGTAATACACTTTTCTAGGTTCAAGAGAGGAGGACCAAACAACAAAAAAATCTTCTTTGCACTCTTCAGGATTAAAAAAGGCATTCTATTGATTATTTAGAGCACAGTATAAACAATACAAAAGCTTAAACTCATGAATTTCTTTTGAAAGAATAACATGCTTGAGGAAAAAAATATACAAAGAGATCTTTACCCTTTAAAATCAATCCACAAAGACCTAATTGTCTGAAACGAGACTATGCTGAAGGGAAAAATTAGGTAAATGAAACAAAAGTTTCTGACACCAGTAAGGCTTTTGCAGTTCAAGGTCCCCCATGCTAGAGCTTAAATCTTAAATAATTTTTAGTTATATGTAACATTATCAAAGTTCTTCACCGTTAACATTTACACTAATCTGTTAATTACCCTGCAGATTTTCCAACCACTTGACATATATCATATGTTTTTGAGATTAATTTTTTGGGGTTTTTGTAATGACATCTACTGCTTCTTAAGTTCATGAATTTACATAATGACAGATTCCTTGGTACCAGTATTCTCTATGAAGAAAGGGCAGAAATCTTATGACATTATAGGAGCTTTTTTGTGTATGTCGAGCCAAGTACCTGTATAAGATATTGAAGCTAATGCAATTTCAACAAAACCTGAACAATTAGAGGTATCAACTTGAAGCTCTGATATAAGAGCGTAAGACAAATACAATGGACATGAAAGATTCGACACTAGTTATTGACACTAAGAGAAGGAAGAACACTTGGCTTTATCATAAGAAATGAAATGAAATAGTTTTAATTATTTCCATGAGGTTTAACATCCTATAGGTCCTCAGATTTTATAGCTGTCTCAACCATCATGGCCATTGTATTTGTCTTACGCTATAGGAGGTTTAACATCCTATAGCTGTCTCAACCATCATGCCCATGACCTGATTTTTGCATTTCAATCAAACCCTAACAAATGATATATCACAAATTTCTCAAAATAAACAAAAACGATACGAGAAATCACACATTCCACTGAATGCCACGAATGGAACCTGTTAAAATGTCGTCCCTGTTGCTGGTGATCGGCCGACAAGCTCTCGCCCTCAACACTTTAGCCCGAGCGTTGCAATAGTGGGCCTGGTTTTTTTTTTGAGATTTTATTAGGTATTTTCGGTCGATAAACTTCCGATCGATAAAGTTTCGGCCGAAACATACTCGACCGACTAGGTCTCCCCAGATGTGCATCATGTCGGCTCTTTTCGGCCGATAATGTTTTGGCCGAAAGTGACTCGACTGACAACTTGAAGCCACGTAGGCGCCATGTGGCTGCCTCGTTGATTCAGCCGAAACCTTATCAGCCGAAAACTGGTCGGCCAAAAATTATTCGCCCCAATTACTTTATTTGGCCGAAACTGTGACACAGGTTTGTGCTTTCACGCATAGATCCCTATCAAAATTTAATTTCTATAATCTGGGTATTTGAATAATTTACATATTTGGAAACTAGATTCAAATTATAAATTTCATATTAATGAATTTTTTTAAGATTCATTGTGTAAGTGCCTCAAATTTTCAGTCCAAGTGTGACAAATTTTGAAAAACAGCAAAAACACTTCCACTTTTTGAGTTTTTTGTGTACCCAACTTCTTGCATTAGCCCTCTTACTTAACATTCTTTTATTTGAAATTGCTTTATCAACTAGAGCAATTGTCATGAAGAGTTGCATTCTTATCTTTAGATCGAGACTTTTCTTACCTATAAAATCAATAGCATTAGCAATGTTACTAGATATGACTTGTTCTACTGAATCATCTTTCTTTTTTGGTTTTACAAAAATACCTAATTTTTTAATCACTTGTCTCATTTTTGACATTCTCATAAATTGCACCATGATTTTACATTGGAATCCTAATTTATTTCTATAATTTTTTTTTTTATATATTCTATTTCCATAAGTTCTAATTTGTATCCAAGAAACTTTACCACGAAGGTTATCTAGCACATCTTTTTCAATTGTAAAAAACATATTTTCACCTTCATCCATACAAGGGGTTTCATTTTCATTCACACAAGGGGTTTCATTTTCATTTTCAAATGTAAAAGGGATTTCATTCTCATTTTTATCAATATGAGGGATTTCATTCTCATTTGCATTATCATAAGATATAATTTCATCATTTTTTTTGTTTCTGCATTGTTTCAACCCTAGAATTATTGATATCATCAATGGTGTATCCAACTTTATCTAAACAAGGAAGATCAATATTATAAAAACTTGGTTTGAAAATGTACCTGGATAGATTTTTTAAATAGGTGCATTTTCCATATCATTGGGAGGTGGATTTGAAGACATACCCGAAGTGGTTTGCATATGCACTATTTCTATATCATTCAAAGTTGAAGTTGAAGGCATAGTTGGGTTTGTCTCCATAATTGAATTTTCTTCCATATTCACCATCTCCAAATTTGCATCATCTAAATTCATTTCATCATTCATGGAACTAAATCTTCCAAATTTTTCATTTGAAAAATCCCTTCTCTTCTATCCCTTTGTCTTTTTGCCTCCATTTCTTTATTTTCTTGAATTTCTTCGGGTGTCATTAACTTTCTACACTTTTTTATTTGTCTTTGCTTTGATCCCATGGTTACCAAACCCTCTTTGATGAAAAAACAAATGATTCAAGTAACCTATTTTCAAATTTCCATCTCCTTCAAATATTCAAATAAAACTATGTAATATGAAGATCCTTTCTTCTCTAAACTTTGAAGTACAAAAACATCATGAATACATCCAAAAGTTATCATTTTCCAAATCTTCTTGTAAAATGTTCTTGTACTTGATTCCACTTCAAAAAATTCAACCTACACTTGTCTCTTTCAAAAATTTGAATAGAATATACCCTGCACAAGACAAATTTGCAATAAAAAATGCAGAAAATGACACTTTCAGACCATATTGTAGAAAAGGAATGTTGCAGAAAAAATGTGTTTTATCAATATTTTCCAAATTAGGAAAAAATGGCTATATAAGAAACGCATATGTGTTCTATTTTAGGAATGTGTATGTGTTATATAACGCATACGCATTACCTTTACCCATTTACCTTTACCCAACGAGTAAATAGATAATGCGTATGTATTATGAAACACGTACGCGTTTCATTTAAATAATGCGTACACATTTTAGTAACGCGTACACATTATTTAAAAATTGAATTCCCAACCCACATGTATCCTTTGTTTTAGGCTCGGGAAATGCTTGGCAATCCAAGCCTTAGCCTTTGACCTGCAACTAAAAATCTAAGGCAGATTAAAGAAGAATGTCCAACTTTGGCAATATGGTTGATGGACTTTTTTTTGAATCAATCTATAAAAGTAAAACCCATTAGAGAACACAATGTCTAGTTTTTGAATATATAATTTTTGTTAAGATTGGATTGTGTTTATTATTTTTTAATTTATTTCTAAGAAAACTAGTCCTTAAACTTGAAATATCAGGCTTTTTTAAATTTTTAATAACATTTTTTTGGTTAAGTTTCTTGTAAAAAAATTATATGGCATCAATCTTCAGAAAATTCTCTACACAATGAAAAAAAATATTCAAAAAATGTTTAGTTTAGGTCCAATTACATTGTCCATATGCATTGATTTTCAAAAACAAAAATTAAGGCCAGTAAAAACTCAATAAAAAATTAAATTTAACAAAAAATTACAAAGAAATTTCCTCATCAATATTCATGTTGTTAACTCTCTTTTCCCAAAAGAAATTAGTAAAATAATTTTATTTGGATAAAAAAGGTGGTGTCTGTACACGTACATGGTATGGTAAAAAAATGACTTTTAAAAAGTGGTTTTTATAGATCCCTATCAAAATTTAATTTCTATAATCTAGGTATTTGAATAATTTACATATTTGGGAACTAGATTCAAAATGATAAATTTCATATTAGTAATTTTTTTAGAGATTCATTGTGTAAGTGCCTCAAATTTTTAGTCCAAGAGGGACAAATTCTGAAAAATAGCAAAAACACTTCCAATTTTTGAGCTTTTTGTGGACCCAACTTCTTGCATTAGCCCTTTTTCCATGTAAATCTAGTTTTGTGGTTGTGTGCTTATGTTTTGAATTGAATTTAATGCTTTAATTTTTAAGGCAGTTGGAATTTTGGATAAATCTAAATTGGTTAAATTTTTGGGATATACTGATTCACTCCCTCTTAGTATATCATTGTGTTCTAACATTGTCCCACTAGAAGGTGGTTGTATTTAAGATGTTCTTGTTCTTGAGATATCAACAAACCTCCTTTCAGTTTATCAAATTTTTCATTCTAGCATTGGTAGGACAATTGAGTTCTCATTGCATGATGTGATTATTTGAGACCTCCATGATCCTAATCTTGTTGTGGCTACTAAGAGTGTTGATTACGCATCACAACTATATAGATTTGATGGATTTAAGAGCTTAGTTAGTTTTGGTTCATCTCTCATAACACATGAAAATTCAATGAGTAATATTTGGCATGAGCATTTTAGCCATCTCAATCACAAATATCTCCAACACATGAGTACACAGGCATTCTAAGTGTTTGGGCTCCCTAAGATTTCTTGTATTGATGGTGTTTGTTGAGGATGTGTTCTTGTAAAAAATCACCAAGATTTGTTTCCTATGGTTAGAGCCACACATTCTAAGGCACCCTTAGAGTTGGTACATAGTGACCTCATTTCATTTTTGAATCCTTCATTTTTAGGGTCCAAACATGTTCTCACATTTATCGATGAATTTTCTAGGCATACATGGGTTTATTTTCTTAAGTACAATAGTGATATCTTTGATTCCTTCAAGATATTCAAGGCATTGATGGAGAATAATTCTAGTCTTTTTATCAGGTGGATACACATAGATAATAGGGGGAGTATGTCAATCAAGCTTTCAAGGAATTTTGCACTGAGCATGGTTTGTAACATCAACTTATAGTTCTATACACCCATTAGTAGAATGGTGTTGCTAAGTGAAAGAACAAAAAATTATGAGAGATGGCTAATTATATGATTAATTCACAAGATATAGATTCTTAATTATGGGTTGAGGTTGTGAATTGTGCCAATTACATTCAGAATCAAATGCATCATAAGGAATTATGACATATGACTCTTGCAAAGGCTTGGACCCATGTTAAGCTTGATGTATCTTCATTCAGAGTTTTTGGTGGTGAGGCTTGGGCATACATTCTAGATGCTTAGAAAAAATCCATGGAGAGAAAAAGTATACCCCTCATATTTTTTGGCTACTAAGAGGATGTTAAGGCATACAAGTTGTTTTATCCTAATTCTAGAGTGGTCTTGTTTTGATGAGACATCTGTCCAATTTGATGAGTGCTTTCCTCTAATAGATTCTTCATCACTAGCTTCTCTCTCACTTCCTACTCATCCCACTTCATCTCTTGAGGATGATGATGACCCATCTTCACCACCACCTCCATATATTCAGCCTTTACCCAAGTGGGCTTGTAATACTCTTGATGCGGCTATATCTTTAGCACATGATCCTTCAGATTCTCTCATACTCGTTCACAGGAATCAGGTGCTAGTATTTTGAGTCATGCCATTTTAGATGATCCTCAATATATTTTAGATGTGACATGTACTCTTGAGTGGGATAGGGCAATGGAGGAGGAGTATTTTCACTAATGAAGAATAATAATTGGGATCATGTTCCTCTTCTTAAGGGAAGAAATTTGGTTTGGTATAAGTGGATGTATCGTACAAAATATGCTATAGATTGTTTCATTGATAAGTATAAGGCTCATCTTTTTGCAAAGGGGTTTTCTTAGGTTGATGGAATTGACTATTCTAAGACCTTTTCTCCTATTTCTAAGATGGATTCTATTCACCTTGAACTTTCTCTCGTAGCTTCACAGGGATGGATAGTTTACCAGATGGATGTGAAGAGTTCCTTCTTGCATGTTGACCTTCATGAGGAGATTTATATGAAGCAATCATAGGGGTTTTGTAGGACTCTTCACTTGTTTACATTATTTTTCATTCATTATATGGTCTCAAAAAATCCCCTCGAGCTTGGTATGAGAAAATGGACTCTTTTCTACTTTCTTCTAGCTTCACATGATGTCATTTTGATCCCATAGTGTACATTTAGAGAGAAGAGGGTGGTATTTCAATTCTAGTGCTATATGTAGATTTTTTGATTCTTATAGGTGGCTCATGTCCATGATTCATAATGTTCAACAAGATTTGATGGAGAATTTTGAGATGACTTATCTCGTTAGGTTGTATTACTTTATTAGTTTATAGGTTATTCAATCTTTGGAGGGGATTTGCATATTTAAGTAGAACTATACCCTTGATATGCTTGAAACATTTTTCATGGTTGCTTGGAAGCATGCCCCCACACCATTTTAGCTAGGTGTTGTATTGGATTCCACTTGTACTACTCCTTTAGTAAATGCTACATTATATATGCAGTTGGTTGGTAGTTTGTTGTACTTGACATATTCATGTTCCAATCCTTTTTTACGGTTGGTCTTGTCTCTTGGTTCTCACATGATCCATATGAGAGCCATTGACAAGTTTCTAAATGTATTTTGAGGTATATTCATGGCACATCTCATTATAAAATTCATTATACATCAAGAGCTTCTCAAATTATTGGCTTCACTGACTCAAATTGGTCCAATGATGTCAATGATAGGAATTCTACTTTTAGCTTTGTTTTCGGTCTTGGTTCTAGTCCCATTGAATGGTCTTACAAGAATCAATCTACTATTAATTTATCATCTATAGATAGTTAGTATCAAGAAATATTTTTAGCCAACTAGGAGCTTCTATGGCTTTATCAGTTGATGATTGAGATTGGTTTTCCTCTTGATAGTCCCACTATTCTTTGGTGTGACAATCAGGTCACAATTCACATTTATCACAACCTAGTGGAGCATTAGAGGACAAAACACATTGAGATCCACATGCACTTCATTTGAAAGATAATTCAAGATGAATTTCTCATCTTGGAGTACATTCCTATAAAGGAGCAAGTTACTGAAATCTTCATGAAACCTTTAACATCTCCTCATTATCTTTAGTTGTGATCAATTATTGGGGTGAAGGAAGTTATCCTTAGGGGCCTTCATGAGGCCTTCCTTCATTTTTTTTTCATGCATGGTTTCATTTCATTTTGTAGAGGAGCTTTTTCCATCAGGTTTTCTCCTTTTCTCCACTTCTAAGAGATCTTTAGTTTGTACATAGGTACCTCATCATGCCTAGTTTTTGGGACCCATCTTTGCTTTTCATGTATTCTTATTATTTTCAAGCTTCTCCCTAAGTTCATCTTAAGGGGGGTGTTAGATTAATAGGTTAATAACCTAATTAATTAATTCATATTGATTAATTAATTGGGTTCCCTTTTCTTTATTTACTTAAGCTAAAATTGGGATTTTCTTTTTTGCATTATTAAATTAGCTCATGTTATCTCATTGCATAGGATTGTGATACTTTTTAGAGGCTTATTTAATCCTCTCCTAGGATTTTAGATCTAGGGATTTCATCTTCCTTTCATAAGGATTAATTTTTCATTGTAATTAGTTATTCAGGTTATTTTACATCAATACATTATCTAGCTGTTAAGCACTATTGTGCCTTTGATCTTCTCTTTTGTGATAGGTATTTTCTTGTAGGTGTTTTTTGGGTACTGTGGAGTTGATTTTGAAACTTCAAAAATTGTTTCTACTTAATTATCATAAATATTTGAATAATATTTTCCCTTACAATATTAAAAATATGATGATGTTAACCACTTTGTTTGCATTTACAGATAAGAAAACATCAACATGCCATTAGGTTGTAGGGGCTATGGATCCTATTCATATTGAGTTTCTTCTATTAAATATAAAACAAGATGCAAGTAGCATTTGGTTCCTATTGATGATTTAGTCAAAATGCTTAGATTTAGAAGTGGTGATAGTGTTAATTTTTTATGTAAATTATAGTTAGCTATATTTTTACAAGTATATTGTTATTACAATTCATTTTTATTTTTGGAACATAAAATAAAGTGTAAAGGAACATATGTAGTTATGAGTATTAGAAGGGCTAATACAATTGTAATTAAAAAATGATGGTAGATTTTACAAATATTCTAGTAGTTATTATATTGAAACTTAGTGGTGTTGGAAGATTTGTTGCATGAGGATACAATTACATTTCACTATTAAGAGTTATCACCTTTATTAATTATGTATATTGTAATTAATTATTGTTATAATTGATAGTTTTATTTTAATTATGTGCACTCATAGATCCTTCAATGAAAGAAGAGATCATTGATTGAAGTGTTTGATTTGTAGAGTTATTTACAAATATTATTTTGATTCTTCACCAAATTGTTGGTATGCCATTTTTATTTGTGTATTCACTGTGCCAATTTAACATTGAAATATAGATTTTATATAATATAAATATTATAACTATTATTTGTAATAATTAATAGAATGTATAAAAAAATCAATTTACAACATGTATATTTAATAATATAATATCAATGAATATAAAATTTATTATTATTTTTTTAATAAAATGAGACTAAAATCTTTATTAATCAAAGAAAGCAGTACAAAGCATGATTAAACAAGAAAACCTAAAAGGGCCAACCAACACAAAGCAAGAAATCAAGAAGTACTCATGCAACATCTCAAATCCTCAATAACCAAATCCTCCAACTCCTGAGCAAGGTCCCCAGGTAAACTGTCCCAATCATCCACCTTCCAAGTCCCAATTTTCTTAGACACCCATTTGGCCAAACCATCAACCACCTTATTTCGTTCCTGAGGGATATGCGAGAAGGTGATGGAATCTAAAATTTCTCCAAGACCGATGATCTACCTCATCACCACAGCTAACTACCAGCTAACATCATCTAATTGTCTCCTATTAAGCAAGTCAATCATGACCTAAGAGTCAAATTCACAAATAACTCTTTTACAGCCAAGGGCACAAGCCCTCTTCAATGCCAAAAGAATAGCCAAAGCTTCCATAATATTAATAGAATGTTTCCCCTTGTACTCAAAAAATATAAACGCAACCACCCCAGAACTATCCTTGCCAACCTCGCCAAATCCAACATGCCCAGGGTTGCCCCTTGCAGATCCATCAATATTAATTTTAAAAACTCTAGTGGGAGGAGGCAACCAATGCCCCTCTCTAAAGATCTTCCCTCGAGGACACCTACTCCACCCATTCTTGGGCTTGCCTTTCCCACCCAAAGACATCCCTAAATTCTAAATCACTCTTGCATCACTAGGATCCACAGGGACTAATAGATTACATTTAGCATACAAAGTCTCCTGCAAGGCACCAAGGATGCACAACCAAACTTGGCCCACTTGGAGCTTCTTGTCCAAGAAGATATTATGGTTGTGCTCCAACCAATTGTGCCAAATAAGAAAACTGGGACCAATAGTCCAATCTATGTACAAAAAAGAAGTCTTCACCGAAATGGGAACCAAATTCTGCCAAAAAATCTCTAAGGAAGTGGAATGCCTACACTGCAAATTTCGGTTCCCCCACTAGAAATGCCAGATAGTCCTGACAAAGGGGCACTGAAAGAAATGATGAGAAACCATCTCAACATCCTACTAGCATAAAAAGCACATCAAATGACCTTGGAAACCACGCTTATAAAGGTTATCCCATGTCAAGCACCTACCATAAACCACTAGCTAAGAGAAGAAATTACATTTTGGCCAAGAGAATTTGTTCCAAATGTGCTTCTACCAAGGAACCTCAGCACTACCAAAATCCTATCTGTCCAACACATGATAACCCGATGCAACCGAGAACTTCCCTTTTAGATCCAAAACCCATGCAAGAAAATCATGCTCCGGAAGAGAGAAAAAACTCTATTAGCCAAAATGGAGGACAACTGCATCCTATCCTCCAAAGAGCCTCCCATAGGGCACTCTTGCATGTCCTTCCACCTGTAAAACTTAGTTTTCCCCAAAACCTGAGGGGCTTTGAAATCTATCACTCTGCTCCATCTAGCCTCAACAAAAATCCTACTTAAACCTAGCAAATGAGGATGAGAAGATAAGATAGGCGGGAAGCCATCCCAAGAATCATACCAAAGAAGAGTGTTAGAGCCTCTATAATAGATCCAAAAAAAGCCTTGTTTAACCAACTTAGCCCCCTGCTTGAGAGTATCCAAGATCATAGAACCTTTCCCCATAAGACTGAAATGAGGAACCTCAGCACTGTCTGTTGATGATGATTTTACTCGCAACAAACAGGGTGAATAAATTCTTCATAGACAAGACCACAAAGAGCATATCCTTCTTGAAAGATATGGAACAAAGACAACCTAAAAGGGGATTATGCTTTAACAGGAAAAGATTGGCTTTAGTTCAATCCAAAGTCTTTGATAACCAAGACATGATTGCACTAGGGTCGCTCTCAGGTTTTGATGTGATATTGCTGTTAATCTCAAAGGGACTACAATTATTTCTAGTTTTGTTAAGAATCATAAGCATTTCACACAAAATTTCCTCTTCATTCATAAAATAACATTATGAAATTGAAAGATTTATAATAATATTTCATGAACAACAAAAATTCTTTGCTATCACTTAAGTAGATTTAGCATTAAGCATTTAACAATTTCATAGAAAAAAAAGATTAATCACCCCCCAAAATTCCTGAAAGAACTCCATCGAAAACCCATCAGGACCAAGAGCCTTTCCTTTTTCAACTGAAACATATCTTCCAATTCCTTCAATGAAATAGGCTTGAGAAGAGAATATTTAATGTACAAAATCACTAGGGAGTGGATGTAAGACAAGATAGAAGCTTCTTCATCACCAGCGGGCAGAGTTTCCTTAGAAAAAGAGTAGAAAAGAAATGAACAACCTCTCTAGAAATCTTAGAAGAAGAAGAAAGAAAAGAACCCTTAGGAGAACATAGAGAAGAAATAATATTGCCCTGTCTTCTATCCTTAACCAAATTATAAAAGAAAGAGGTGTTCCTATCCCTTTCCTGAAGCCAATCAATATGAGCCTTCTGCTTCCAAAAAATTTCCTCCCAGAGCTCCCATTCCTCAAGATCTTTAACAACACTAGCCTCCATCATGTTCAAATCCGCAACAAGACCATGATCCTTGATCTACAGGGTAATAGAGTCCAAGCATTCTTGAGCAGCCCTTTTTTTCTGAAACACATTACAAAATTGATACCTATTCCACCATTTCAACTTGTATTTGATATATTGGAGCCTCTTCACAAAGGAATACATAATTGTGTTGAAGGCAGGCATACCCTCAGCCCACCATCTAGAAACCAAGTCATGAAGTTTCTCCTCCCTAAGCCACATAAGCTAAAATCTAAAAGTCAGTTTCCTGGAGTAACTTGCCAAATGGGCAGAGAATTTAATTGGCCAGTGGTCTGATTTTCCCTAATCCAAAATTTTAGAACTTGACAACCACCTGTCACCAACCCAAAAGCTTGAAACAAGAAACTTGTCTAGCCTTTCAAAAATGGCCTCATCACCAAGCCTCCTATTATTCCAAGTAAACATGCCATTCAAAGGTTTGATATCCACAAGATGCAACCAAGCCAAATTGTCCCTTACAAGATTAGAGGAAGGATCCAAACGAGAAATACCCCCCCTTTTCTCCTCTAAAGAGCCAATTGCATTAAGTCACCTACCATAATCTAAGGAAGAAAAGGATCCAACAATCTCAAAAAAATGATATGAGACCACAAGAGAAACTTACCAAGGAAATCCAAAGGAGCAGAAATGTTGGAAAGAAATATTCTTTCACCCACCTCCAAGCTAACCACAACCAGAGAAATATAAAATCTATTAGAGAACCAACAAATAGGAGAAATCTATCGTGGATTCCAAAAGCAAGCAAGACTACCAAAACTACCATGCACACCCATGCATTGGCATAACCCTTTGTTCCAAATCTTAGAAGCACACTGCATCATACAATCAATAGATAACTTCGTCTCTTGGAGGAAAACCAAATCCGTAGAATGAACATGGCCAAGTCCCAAACAGTCTTTTATCTAGGGATGCTATTCAGACCCCTTACATTCCATGATAACACAATCATCGTGAAAGGTGAGAGAAATGAGCATCCAATGTCTTCACCAAGCCAAACTCAACCAACGTCTCACCAGCCATCTTAGCTTTTTCATTATCCTTCTTCCTACCCACCTTCTAAGACTTATCAAGAGCACCCTTTTTAAGGGGTTTTTGCTGCAAACCCAAAATAGGAGATAAGGGACTTTTATTCTTACCAACATCTCCTGAATCTAAACCACAAAGAGGAATCGTACCAATAGTAGTAGTGACCATAGAAGTTCCTACCAAGACACAAGAGTCCCCAAGCCCAACATTGGGGGATGGAGTGCAATAGGATCCATCACCAACCCAGGAGCCCCCATAGGAACAAGAATTGAAGTAGTGATAGTCATAGCCTTAGAATTATAATCAATTGTTGAAGTATCCTCAACATGCATATCAAGAGGGACCCCTCCTCATGAACCAACTCGTCCAACGCAACAAACCTATTAAATGTCTCCTCCTCTTGACACTCCCATAGATTCCTCTTTTGACCACGAATTTTATTTCGTGGCCTAACTGGAGCAAACCCATCTTTATTCAGAGCCACCCTCTGCATGGGTGATTTACCCTTTTTCTGACCTTGGATTAGATGGAGTTATCACATTATTTGAACCACCAACACCAGAGGCACGGAGACACCTCTACTGAAGATTACCATACTCACGACACAACCGACTCTGAATGGTAACGTCTCATAATCTAACGGCTGAGTCTAGGAGCTGGATCCAACAGTCAAAAATCAATAGAATCTGGCAAAGGTAGACTCAAATCAATCTCCACACAAACCTGGTCATAGGAAGAGATCTTCTTCTCCAGAGTTTGCTAAGAGGGGCCAATAGGCTTTCCCAATAATTGAGCAATCGATTGCAATATATCTCATCTCCAATATTCAAGTGGTAGCTGAGGAAGACGAGACCACATAGGAACCCTAGAGGGCAATTCCTCCGCCAAATTGAAGCCAGCATGCCAAGGTTTTATGAATAAGCCAAATTGATTATAGAAGTAAGGCCCTCCATCGGATGCCTTATTTTGGTCTGAAATACACGAAAAATCCATGAGAAAGAAATTGTTTGTAGCCAACAAAATGTTGAAATTACCTTCTGGTTGCCAAGTCTTTCGGATCCATATATCCAGGAAAGGTTGAGAAACCCTCATCCCCATAAACTTGCAGATCAAAACATGCTTGCTGTAATAATCCAGGTCATCAGCCACAACCTTCGTTTGAATCACCAACACCAGATGAACCTTGGCATGCTTCTAACACCCATTAATCTTCTGCAGTTTAGGGGCACCAGATCTAGTCATGCCCACCCCATGAGAAGACAAAATGGGAACCCCAACACCATCTTCTGCCATAGCCACATCCCCCGACGCCTCGTCCAACGACACTTTTGGAGCCATGAACTCTTTACACAACGCACTCCCCACACCACCGAAAGAGAGCCGATCACAAAAGACCAGAGAAAAACCAGACCACAGCCGGTCACTATAGAGTCCACACCCCCGTGCAGCCAAGGACAAGACCCAAACAAAGGAAACGAGTCGCTCCACCCAGTGATTAAAGAACAGACCCGCGCTACCTCCCACAAGGGAATAAGTAGCAATAAAGCCAGGAGCAAACAAAGAACTTATGATCAACAGTTATATCACCTCCCCCAAACACACAACCAAATCCCACCCCCACACACAACTCAACACAGAAGACACGGATCCGCCAGAAGCAAACGCATGCAGCCCTCGACCTCAACATGCAGCCAAGGCCACAAAGGCCGCGGGCTCACGCGCAGGGAGCAGAGCGACAGCTATCATCTGGAGCATTCCTCATAATATTTATTATAATAAGTAATATAATTTATTAATATTATTATGTGATGATTGAGTGTTAATTATAATACTTTTACTAATAGTAAAAAGAGCTTTATAGTTTTTAATTGTTGGGGTCCATTTTTCTTGCAAATTTGTTCTTTTACATTGGTTTTCATTTTGTTTGTTATTTTTTTAATAAAAGTTTCAAAATTTTGCATGGCTTAAGGCAACATGCATCCTTGTATTTTCCTACACTCCAAATGCCATCTCTAACTGTGTTATGCAAATGATTCAAATTACTTGAAAATCAAGTAGTTATAATTAACAAATTAGTTGTTTTTAATGTCTAACATCTTTCTTGAGTTGATAAAATTAGTTTTATGACTACAAGATTATGAGCTTTTATTCCATTTGATATTGTTGTTTATGGTAACATATACCATCTCTCAAAGAAGAAAGTTTGTTATATAAATCCATATACACTAGTCAACTCATCAAATTCCATGGATAAATAATAATATAAGTAAAAAGAACTTCAGATTTTAATCCACTATTCTAATCTATAATTTCCAAGTTAGAGCAAGATTAACTATTCCATTTGAAAAAAAAAATATCAACATAATTTATCCAAGAAAAAAATAATCAATAAACAAATATGTTATTTTTTGTTTTCAAATAGAAACTTTTTGAACTCCTTTTTGAAAAATCTAGCACAAACCTCTTTAATTATGATCAATTATAAAACATCCAAAAAGACAAAGGAATAACAACAATGTCTTATTGCATATATATATATATATATATATATATATATATATTAATCTTATTTTATTAGGAAAATAAACTTTTGATTATTACTTTGTATTATATTTAACTAGCACTTGCATTTAAAGGAAGTTGTCAATAGAAAACTATATGTATGTTAATATGTTAGAGAGCAATGCAAATGAAAAAAAGAAAGTTGTCATCAAATTGACAAAAAAACATGGCAAATGGAAATAGAATGTTCTCATCTAGTTGGAAAATCAATATCTATTTGCTTTTATGTGATAAGTGAGTATTTGGAGGCCTTCACCTGATATTTTGGAGGCCTTTACCATTAAAAAGTAACTGATTTACAATTAAACAGCAGTTAAAACTTGTTTTCTGATGACTCAACAATGATTTACAGACGCGAAACTTGTAACAGACTCAAATCTCACATTATATATGTATCCTATTGACTAAAATTAGTTGTCTAAGCCATTAGGGTTTGGGAATAATAAATTGGGATGAGTGTTTAGAATGTGAACAATCAACGACATCACTCGAATTAACCATATATAAACAGAATCTCTTTTTTGTTTCTCTCCATGCCCACTAGCTTACGAGTCGAGTCAAAATAAAAGAGCGAGGAGTCATTTTAAGGAACATTGGGATTTTTGATTAATCATACTCAGCAACAATGAATTCCCTCGCTTGTCAAAAGCAAGCCGCCAACTATCTTTTCCTTAGCTTATTGGACCTTTATCAAAACACGTTCATTCCTTATTTTAATGCCTTTGAAGTGCCTCGTTGATGGATGATGCAAATGGGGTGAACATAGGACAACGCCATTACATCCATCGGGAGGATTTATTATTTTCTTTCCACAGGCCATCGGCCCTGTAAATGCTTCTGCGAGCCTGTTAATAATCACAAAAACAAACATTAGCATAGTTAAGCCTTGGCTAAAACTATTCATTTGTTTTTGAATTACCTACGTCATTCTTAGAACTCGAGCTTGTTCAATTTGAATTATATGATTATAAGGATTGAGCATATTCTATTTGAATTATGTGATTATTAGGATTCAAGCATGTTCTATATAAAATTTTAGAGCATATTCTATTTGAATTATGTGATTATTAGGATTCAAGCATGTTCTATATAAAATTTTAGAAGGATTTGATTTGATTGTTACTAGTTTAAGGAATATTTAATGAGATGAGATGTTTGATACTGATTTTTATCATTTTTATGAGCAAATTTTTGGTTTGTTTGATCTATTTGAATATTTCTAAATTGAATTAATTTAAGAGTTTTATTTAATTATTATTTCTAGATGAAGGGGCATGTATTTATAAGAATTGTTAATAGAGTTGAAAAAATAACCAAACATTATTACTATAGAGTCAAATATCCATTTTATTAAGCTCAAAATATATGTATTTTTAAAGATTATTAAAAGAGTTGAAAAAATGACTAGACATTATTATTCATAGTGTTAAATCTCTACTTTATTAATAGGTCACTAAGAACACATTTATAAAAATTATAAATAAAATAGAAAAAATAACCAAACATTACAATGGATAGAGTTTAATTTTCATGAAGAAAGAATTTTATCCTCGAACATTCACATAAAAAAAAAGGAAAATAGATAAATGTCATTATCCACATCCTTATAAATAAGATAAGGTCACCCTTGACTCCCCACAACATACTGCATGGTTACATTGGGGAATGCCCATCTGCAACAAATTATTTGAAATATTGGAATAGTCAAGTGGACTTGGCTAAGTATCACCCGACTAAGGTAGTAAAAAAAATGAAGAAGTATGCTGACAATGTGAGGAGACCATTTGAGTTCTAGGTGGGAGGCAAGTTTCTCTTGAGGATGGATTTTCTCTAGTTCAAATCACTAAAGGGATAATTCTAGCTTTGTTGAGGAAGTATGATGGGCCATTTGAAGTCATTGGACATATTAGAAAAGTGGTGTATATATTGAAGTTGTTGTAGGACATGATAGTGCACATTTTCCCATGTGAGTTAGCTCCATCCCCTTCACAAGGACAAGGAAAAACCACAAGGTGTATATTGATAAGGGGGTCAACCAATGTCATAGACAAGCTGGATCAATGAGTGCTAGAGATTATTGTGATGCATGAGCACAAATTTGGGAATAGAAAGTTCTTAGAGTTTCTTGTGGTGTGGGAAGGTTTCCCAAGACATGAGTTGATCTCAAAGAAGGAAGAAACACTTTTATAATTTTGAGGATATGACTCTAAAGTTCTTATGTAAGAACTCTTGATTTTAGGATTTATCCCTTTAAATGAAGGGATCTCCTATGCAAGTTTGGGACTCTACACTAATGATGAGGGAATCACAAAAATAAGGTGGGGGGATATAATGAGGTTCTTTTTCTTATTGGAAATAAGTCCCAATGATTATAAGTCCCAATATGGGGCCAAGGTTTGATGTAACTCCCATGAGAATTGTGGCTTAAGTGAGACCAAAACTAGGGTTTGACCTCATGAGTCCCAATGTGAGACTTGATGCATTTAATGTTTGTGGAAAATAGATTTGGGGAATGGATTAGGATATTTTGGATTGTGGCATGCATTTAATAAAAGGGGCTACCCTAAGAGAGAACCTAAGATTGATAAGGATGTAGTTAATGTTGGAGATTGACAAGGATACTCGTATGAAATTTGCACATTTTAAGAACCTAACATTTAATGATTGTGTTTGAGTACAGTTCAGGGATGATGAAATAGGATTTGGTTCAGATAGATGCATGGAGTGTTGAGTATACAAAATTTAATATTAGGGGTTGAGAGTTGGACTTGAGGACCGACCAAAGATGGATTTGAGTGCCTGGATCAATGTTAGTGAAGGGATATTTAACTTTGGCATCTAGATATACATGGAACTTTCAAGTGCCTTGTGGAATGTAAAATAATTAGAATTTAATATTGGTGCATCCAATGAATAAAGGAAAAATGCACATAGTTCTTGAAGATTCTAAGGGCACATGATGAAGAACTCAATACCATGGATGAAGGTAGTGCAGTCTTGGCTAATGTATTAGCATAAGTACTTGGACAAAGGTGAACATGAGTGTAGTTGCAAACCTAAATAAGGTGGAGGAAAGTCATTATGTGGGTGAATGGTGGACTGTGAATTGTGTCTGTGTAGAGCTATAAAGGAGTACTTTGTGTGAATAGTTGTGTTTACAGATATTCCTAAGAATTGGGCTTTGAGTACTGATATAGTGTGAATGTGGCATTCCAAATTTGAGAGTTGGGATAGCTAGGCAGATAAATGTAGAGTTCATCTAGGGAACTAGTGTTTATTTGTAAGTGTTATGAGCATTATCGATAGAGTTCAACTTGGATGCGTAGGTTTTGGGATAGTAGTCCATTGTTGGACTGAAATATTATAAATCTAGGAATCAATATAAGTCTATCTATTTGTCTCCAAGAATTATGCTATGGTATTATGCACGTGTATGGTTCCACATTGCTTTTTCGATTATTGATTACATGATTCTAGTTTGAAATAGGCATAGTACAAGTTAGAGGATGAAATTGGGCCTCAAAGGTGAGATGGCAGTCCTGCAATGTTGGTGCCGCATGAGGTGAAAATGCTAGCCCTATGAAAAAATCCTTATGTAGGATTCAATATTTTCTTTCCATGTTCCATTGGTCTTGTAAATGTGTTAATCATCACTATAAAAATAGCATAGTTAAGTCTTTGTTGGAACTACTAAAAATGAATGTAAACTAATATTAATGAATCAAGAGTTATTTTTACATACCAATTAAAAATAATCATTTGTTTTTGAATTATGCAATTCCTAGGACTTGATCATGTTCTATTTAAATTGAGGACTAGAGCACATTCTATATGAAATTTTTGAAGGATTTGATTTAATTATTACTCATAGCTTAAGTAATATCTAATGAGATAAGATGTTTGACATTGATTTCTACATTTTTTTAAGAGAAAAAAATTGCCTATATGATTTACTAGAAATTTAGATAAATTGGATTATTTTAAGAGTTTGATTTAATTATTATATCTAGGTCAAGTGGCATGCATTTTTAAGGATTATTAGTAGAGTTAGAAAAAACCAAACATTATTATTGATAGTGTTGAATGCCTGTTTTATTACTAGTGGATGGGGCACACATTTATAAAGATTATTAATAGAGTTGAAAAAACAACCAAATTATTTGATAGAGTTGAATCTCCATTTTATTGAGCTAAAAAAAATGCATTTATAAGAATTATTAATAGAGTTGAAAAATAACCAAATATTATTATTGAAAGTGTTGAATCTCTATTTTATTGTCAGTGGATAGGGCACACATTTATAAAGATTATTAATAGAGATGAAAAATAACCAAACATTATTATTGATAGAATTGAATCTTCATTTTAGTGGGCTCAAAATAGTACATTTATAATAATTATTAATAGAATTGAAAAAACAACTAAACATTATTATTAATAGTGTTAAATCTTGACTTTATTATTAGTTGGTGGAACATACATTTATAAAGATTATAAATAGAATAAAAAGATAATAAAAAATTCCACTTTGATTAGTTCAAAAGAACATGCATTTATAAGAATTAAAAAAACCAAACATTATTTTTTTTCTTGATAAAAGATAAAATGATTTTTTTTCTTGATAAAAGATCAAATGTCTAAATTATTTATATTGATCTTAAAGCTGAAATACATGCTTATGAGTTCAAAGCATATGTGCCAGTGGAAAATGTTTATCTCACTGGACTGGAAACTTAGCTTGAAATTCAAAACAAAACTAATTGTTGTCACGACCCATCAAGAACAAAACCGGAGAAATACCTATAAACTATCCCTGCAACCCAACAAACAGTCTTGAAACAACTGCTCAAAATTCATGGTGCTCAACATCCAACCAAATTTTAACAACCAAACATTGTTGATAGAGCTGAATTTAAAGGAAGAAAGAATTTTATGGCTGTTCACAGCAACAGCAACAATTAATAGATAAAGAGATAAATTGCATTACCCACTTCTTAGTTGTACATTAAACAAGGCCACCATGTCGTCCGATAGATGGGGGCGATGGCTCTTATTAACCAGGGATTTCACGCCGCGCTCTTGGGTGGTCCCCATCTACACTGCAAAACCTTTTTTCCCTACGAAATGATATTAAGGTAACCAGTAGGTCATAATTAGGGTTGACTGAATTCAATAACCAGCTGAATATGTATAGGTAGATAGCTGCCAACATTAACTATGAAAAGTGGTTCGTGTTGAATGAAATCAATAAGTAGCCGAACCTGCATAGGTGGGTAGCTTCGAACATTAATTATGAAACGTGTTTCATGTTTAAGATGTCTCTGTCATCTCTATATAAGCTGATCGAAGCGTGATTAGTGTTCATCAACCTTAGAGCTTGGGGATCGTTAGTACTGTGTTCAACAAAAAGAAAGGTGTTTTGAGCATCCATTAAATTTCTTTCTGTGTTTTAGTTTATGTCCTGGCCTTTCTCTTTCAGTATTATGTAATTCAGTTTAGTATATCTGATACCATAATATCTATATGTTGCTTACTCGGCAGATTTCATGTGCAGTTGGAAAGTAGGAAATATGGTTCGTGTTTTCGAAACATTGGGTAACTTTCAAGAATGGAGTGTGATGAGTGAGAATCAAAAGGAATTGTTTACACTCATTAAGCAAATTCTCGATGAATTCAACTGTCAGTTCAGCAGGGAGGTTAACGTCATCTCTCCGCTTATGAATTGGAAGGAGTTAACCGAAAACCAAAAGGTAATGAAAGAAGCTCTTGGAGTTCTCAAATCACGTCTTACACCATTCCGTCCATATTTTCATCAGCTATTTCCATATGATGGAGTTTTTCACCAGCCATTTCCATCTGATGGAAGTTTTCACCAGTCAATTACATATGATGGAGGTTTTCACCAGTCACTTCCATATTATAAAGGTTTTCACCAGTCATTTCCATGTTATGGATGTTGTTCTGAGGCATCCCACTCCCATGGATATCATGCTGAGCTATCTCGCTCCCATGGATGTCATGGATGTCATGGGTGTCATGCAAAGCCATCTCACCCCCATTGATTTCAAGCTGATTCATGTTCTACCTGTGGCCAGCCTGTCAAGGTAGAAGTAGGTACTGAAGCCAAACGTGAATGATCTCTTTCGTTATTGATGGAAATTAAGAGTTTTTTAAGCTTTAAATATCCATAGTCCTATAGTTTGTCTTTGTGCCTTCCATCTTACAAGCCTTATTATAATAAAACCTGGATGGTTACTGTTCGTGTTCGTCTTCCAGTTGTTGTTCTCGTGTATGTTTGGTGTGTGTGTGTCTAAATGTGTAATGTTCCAATGTAACATGGAAGCCTATGATTCCTATGGCTGAAAAAGGTTTCCTCGTTCGCTTATCAATAAACAAATAAATATCTATTGAAAGGCTATTTGTTCTTGTGAATTTTAAAATTTGTCAATTCTTTGGCACTGTCTTATCATTTCTCTTAAATTTTTTAATATCCCATGAAGGATAGATTACATAAACAACTTTTCAAAATCCCATAAAGGATAGATTACGTAAACAACTTTTCAAATTTCTATATGGCATTAGTATTTCTATATCAATTATTCATTGTCTATGTGAAAAACAAAAGAATTACTTACAATTCCTTTTCCAACTTCCATCTCTTAGCATTTATTGTTCCAACTTCCATCTCTTAGCATTTATATAGACAATAAAAGAAGCAATTCAAATAAAACCCAAGCAATCAAAGCATTTATATAGACAATAAAAGAATCAATTCAAATAAAACCCAAGCAATCAAAACAAAACCCTACTTCGCTTCTATCTCAAGTTGATTGTACCACTAATTATTTTATCTTTTTGAATGCAAAATTTGGGAGGCCATTGCGAGTAGCCAATGAAATAGGATATCTATCTTAGAAGCGACGGGAGCATGTCTACACCAAAACTACTACAACTTTGATGGAATTTTTAAGTGCATGCCATGTTTAGATATTTATTTATCTTTATTAAAACTTCATTAATTGTTTTATAGAAATTAGTTTTTATTTTGGAATATGTTTGGAAGGAAAATTAAGAATAAATATTGTTAATATTTGACTTTTTTATAATAAAATATTTTAAAATTAATTTATGTATCTTATATTCTGAATTTTATAAAATGTATAAAATAGTATTTAGAAAATTATAATGATTAAATAATTGTTTTTATTATTATTTTTAAAAATTTATTAAAATAATTTAAAAATATTTAATAATAAATTTAATCAAATAATTTAAATTTTTAATTAACAAATTTATATATTCATATTAAAATAAATATTAATATTACACAAATAAATAAATATATATAAATACATTTGATTATTTATCATTTATAAAATTATATTTATTCACATTTATAATTGTATATTATTTAATATAAAATTTGACAATATAACATATAAATTCATTCAAAATAGATTAGAATATAGGGTCTCATATCTTAATTTTTAAGATTATTTAAAAAATTAAAATAAGGCACCTAAATGTTTAAGTAATAAAAATGACATTTTCAAATATAAATCGGCCATGATCGTGAAAAAAATCCAATATAAAAGTTCGACCATGTCCATTAAAAGATTCTAGAATGGATCCGTAAACTATATATATACTAAATAATAGGTAATATATTATAGAGGAATACAACCTCCACAAAATTAGAAATTTGCATTAAGGCATGATAACAATGTAATGATGATTTTTTTTTAGGTCTCATTATCATAAAAACATGTACTATACCAAAATAGTATGAATTATTTGAACATGTCAATTTGGAAAAAAAGAAATGAACTATTTGTTATATAGTTATTGTAATTAATTTTAAAAAACAGTATTTTTGACTTCTCTCTTAATTTATGTAATACCCCTTGTGTTGTTGATACTCTTTTGTGTTGATTTTGTACTTGATTTGTGATGGTGATCAGTTCACTGGTTTTTGGTTGTGTGTGGATTCATAGTTTGGTTGGTTTGTTGCACTTGACATTACTTATGATGCTTGATGATACATTATGTGGTGATTATGTTATTTGGTTGTGTTATGGTTTTCTTTAATAATATATTTGGTAATGTTGTGATTCTATACTGCTATGGTTTCTTATGTGTTTTCTAGTGAGTATTTGTGAAAGAACGGAGTGGCATCACTTGCTTGCAAGTGCCTTGCTACCCCATGATTACCTTTCATGGTGTGTCTGCAATGGAGATTTACATGCTACTTAATGTTTGTTTCTATGCAGGATGCATGTATTGGACACCAACTCCACCTGCTTGATATTTGAGCATGTCCCATAAACCCAATAGGTATGATGTTGAAAAGGGAGTTGATAAGGAAGTGTCACCGTCCTAAGTCTGTCACCTCGTTGTGAGTTTTACGGTGTTGTGGTCTTGACCTTGTCTTTGTTTCAGTATTGGTTGTTATTGATTATTTATTTATTTGTGAATAGTTGTTATTTAATTAATCTTGATTTTTTGTGTGATTAATTAATGTTATTTAGTTGATATAATTATTTGTAGGTAATTGTAGTTAAGTTAGTTGCTTAAATTTTCTTGATTGAGTGTATAGTTTAAATAAAAAATATTAGATCCTATAATGTGAATTAAAATTTTAAATTTTCATAAGGTAAGTGGTATTAATTCTTGAAATTTTAAATTAATTAAATAGCATATAATGCTTTATTATTAACAAAAGAAAAAAATAAAATAAAAATTAGTTAAATTATAATTAGAGTATTTATGGGAGTGAGTGGGAATTGAATAAAAATTCTTGTTTAAAAATATTCTCGGGGAAAATATTGGCATGCTGTGAATGGCAAGAAGTTACTTCACAGAAAAAAAATTGAAAATTTGAGGAGGTTTTCTGGAATTTATTTTGGGCTTATATTTTGCATCTTATTGGAAGTGAAGATTCTCGAAAGGTTTTAGAAGTTGAACTCTAAAGGCAAAGCTTTTCTCCAACCCTCATTCCTTCAAGCTTCAGGAAAATAGGTTCTTTTACTTTTTGTTTAATTATTTTGTTGTTTTGAAAAGATTGTCTGTACAAATTATATTTTGTAGAAAATTTGTTGGAAGCTTTTGTGTAGAAAAGTTTATTAAAAGCTCTTATGTTTAAAAAAAAAATTCATTGATGGCTGCTGAAGTTTTGCTGTGATTAATTTACTGCCTTTGTAGAAATACTTACAGTAAAATCAAAGAGCCTCATAGAAAAATTATTGTTAAACAATAGGGAAACTACTAAAGAAAACAATAGAAAACCTTTGTAGGTTGCAAATGGAATCTTCTCATTAAACTTGAAAATGGAAATCTCTATAAATTTTTTTCTAAATAGTTCCTATAGAAAATATTATGAGAAATTGGATTGAATTGAAAACTTCTATCAAAATTGTGAAATTAAAACCTTTGTACTATTTGATTAAATCTTTTCCTATGGAAAATAATTGTAAAATTTGTCCAACTGTTGTATTCAATTATAAACTTATTTATATTTATATGTGTATATATACATACATATACATATACAATATATATATATACTTTTGTATATACCATAAAGATCATACTAGTGAAAAAAATTATGTTTGTGTGGGGGACGCAACCACCCATGGTGGCGTACAACAACCTATGGTTGTTGGACACAACCATGAGTGGGGTCGCGGCTTTCCCTTGTGGGGGCAGCAGCCAGTGGCTACTGGGTGCAACCACATGTGGGGCTGCGACCTCCCCATGAGCTGGGGGGTTTGCAGTCTCTCCCCCTATAGATTTGGTAAATAATTTTTTTTTAATTAAATTTAAAATTATTAATTTTTTTTTTTATAATATATGTATATATATATATGTGTGTGTGTGTGTGTGTGTATGAGTGAGTGTGTGCACATTTATAGTGGATTAAATTATTAATTTTATAATGTTAAATTAAATGTATGATTTTAAGTATGTATATATATATTTATATATTTTTATATTTTGAAATTATAGAAATACTAGATGAAGTTATGTTGCACATTGGTTTTATGAGTTGATTGATTAGATTAGAAATAAGTATTTTTGATTAAATTAAATGATTTCGGGTGAATTAATCATTTATGTTCCTTGGTGAAATTTTGTTATGAGATATGTTAAACTGTGGCATACTTGAGTACATGTTTTTTTTTTTTAAATGATTGGTGAGTCAACTATTGTTTTCGCTGAATCAACTTATGGTCATATGGGAAACCTTTAAGTTAGTTTATCCTTCTATAGGATCTTAAGTTGTTGCTTAAGACTTCCAGAGGCATGGAAAAATGGTGGTTTATTATGTGACCTTTTTATTTGATACTTGTCTCAATTTTGACTATAGTTGTGATTTTAAGTTTACACTTGGGTTGTACCCATTTTTATGGGAGTTGATTCATATGAATTTTGGCAAGATGGTTTTGCATTACAGTTGTTCTATTTTGTGTTTTAGAGTACTTGTGGTACAGCCCCTTCAAATTTGTTGTTATGTTTTTAGTTTCTAGGGAGAGTGGTTCTACGTGGGTGCTAGTGCACAAAGGGTCTGTCAGGATAACCCACGTTAGAGTTTGAGTAATAAGTGATAACCTAATTAATTAATTAGGGGGTGGTTAGTTAAACATTAACAAGATACTTTTGGATACCTCATATACCTGTTAGTGCTTTCGCAGACTAAAGGTGGGCTAAGAAGGCCATGGTTGGAAAGATCGTTGCCTTGTCTACATGAGAGGTTAATGATTCCACACGAGTCACCCTATGGGGCCGATGCCTAGTGAGGCTATCAGGATAACCATAGATGGGGGTCGATGCCTAAAGATAGGTAGACAGGATAACCCATGCAAGACTGTGCAATGATACTCTCCTCTAGCTTTCCCTTGAGTTTTTTTGTTGCTAACCTATGGAAGTGGTCTTTTGATGTTATGTTTCCCTTAATGTGTGTCTTAGATTTCCATGCTTGGAATTTATTCTTGTGTATTTGATTGGATGTTCTTGGTTGGGGACCCTTTCTTATTTACTCCTAGCACGGGGGTGGTCAGGTGGAATGTGCTACGCACCCCGTTGGGTTCCCTATTTTGTTGTACCTTTCAGGGTAGAGTTTGTAGAGACAACTTGATCCAGAGTTTATATGTTTCTAGATGTATACTTGTACTTCTACTATACTATGTATTTATTTGTTACCTTCCCGTGTGAATGGGTAAACTTATGATGTAACCTTGAGTAATTGGTCAATGAGATGTACTTGTAGATTGATGTAATGCATAATCACATTATGTAATTCAGTCTTGAATCATAATTGTTAATATTGTTAAGATTTTGTTATATTTGAGTAAATATGTTCTTTATATTTCCAAGTAAAATCTATTATGAATGCATGTATGGTTTCTATATGGTTTATTCTTGTCTCACTACTTATCTTTAATAAATATTTAAATGAAGATATGTGGGTGATTGGGCTACGTTAGTAGAATTGTTAATCACTTTTATTAACTTTGTTATGGGATAGATTACATAATGTCACCTTGTGTACCCCAAGGGACTTAGGTGTTTAACTTGTAATCATTAGCTATGTTAGTTGCATTAGTAAACTTAGTGTATATTCTTTATGTTTTCAAAAAAAATTTGTTGCGCTTTTAGTTGTCCTTTGGGGTTTGTGCGACGGGGCATTACAAATTGGTATCAGAGATAGGTTTACTAACACTGGATACTCTGGGTAGTTTGAGTCTGTTAGGCAACCTTTGTGTTAACTCTTGATCTCACATAACCCCAATTGTTGTGCAGAATCATGCCTCGGGGTAGAGATCATGGCCAAGGAAGAGGTCAAGGTGGTAGTCATGGGGCCAACCGCCAAAGTCCATCAACTTCGAGCTCCCACAGTTTTGAGCGTGAGGAACTACAGAGCTACCAAAGCAATCTGATAGGTGGTGGATAGAATCCAAAATGACCTTGTTTAGATGGTCAGTTGCAGCATTTACTGGAGGAGATATTGGGTCATTTAGGCCCTACGCAAGTGGAAGAACAGAGGTTGGAAAGGGAAAGAGAGAGATCTCCTTAATGTGGAGAAATAATAGCTAAATAAGATGTAGTAGTGGCAGGTCACATGAGAGACCTGTTGAGAGCATGACCACCCACATTTGATGGTTCTGGTGGGGGTCTTGAGGCAGATACTTGGCTGATCGATTTGGATAGATGCTTTGCTATGCATCCCTATGGAAGTAATACTAGGGATAGGTGCACCATCATGCACCTCAGAGGCTTTGTGTCCACTTGGTGGCAGCTGGAAGAACAAAAATTACATATTGACATCAGCATGGTGACTTGGGAATTGTTTATGGAGAGATTCAGGGCCCATTTCCTTTTCGATCAGTGGAGGAAGCATAGAGCAGATGAATTTCATGAGTTAAGACATATGGCAATGTCCGTGGAGAAATATAAGCGTCATTTTTATGAGCTCAAACAGTATGTAGGGATTAGAAATGATGAGGCAATTCTTGTGCAACATTTTTTCAGGGGCTTACACACCCGAATCTGTGGTGGAGTTAGAGTCTTCGAGCCAAAGAAAATAGAGGTAGCTTTTGAGAAGGCTCGTCTGGTAAAAGAAAATTTGGCTATGGCATTGGGAGGTCACACAGGACTTTAGATCAGTAGTGCTCCAATACCAGGATTTGGTTATAGAGATGGACAACCTCAAGCTGTATGGTCTTCCAGGAATTTTTAGACACCCTCTAAGGGTGGACCACAAACAACAGCAGCAAACACAGCCCAAATAGAACAAATCACAGTCTCAGCAGGGAGACATATCTCAAAGTAGGAAGAACCGAAGTTGGCAGTGAATTAGATAGCATCATTTTGAGCAGCCTACTTAGAGCACACAATCGACACCTTCTTAAGGCAATTTCTAGCAGTCGAGTGCACCATCTAGTGTGAGAGGTTTTAGATGAGGCACATGTTGTTTCTCTTATGGGAAATAGGGACATATTGCCAGGCAGTGTCCATAGAGGAGCACTACAAGTTTTAGTTAGAGACCAACTGCTTCTGAGCTGATAGTGGGTGATGCAGGTAGAGCACATCGGGTATTTATGGTAGTGGACAATTGCCAAGCCAAACATCAGGGCACTATAGTTGAGACATCAGGTGCATTGTATGGTACTAGCATTTCCATTCTCTTTGAGTTTAGAGCATTAGATTCATTCATTTCTCCTTCAGTAGTAGACCATTATAGACTGGTGGTAGCAAGGCAAGGCGTTAAGTGGCAGGTTGAATTGGCCTCTAGGGAAAAGGTAGCGGTTGAGTCACTAGTTCAGGGTTGTAATTTGCAAATTGGGTCACTCATGACTACGGTGGACCTCTAAATCTTACCTCTTGGTTCATATCATGTGGTTCTAGGTATGGATTGGTTGAGTGCCCACTGTGCCATAATTGATTGTTGGCATAAGGTTGTGCATTGTGTTGATGATGCAGGTAATGAGGTTGAGATCATTGGCATTCAGAGACCTATCTCACTACGTTTGATCTCAACTATGTAATTAAAAAGGTACTTTAGATAGGGTTGTCAGCTATTTGTAGTGTCTATTAATGATTTGGACTTGGAAGAGAGTCAAGGGATCTCATTGGATGACTACCCCTTCTTAAGGAATATTTTGATGTTTTTCCAAGTAAAATTCTAGGGATGCCACCAAACCGTGACATTGACTTCAGAATCGATCTTGTTCCTAGAGTTGAGCCTATATCTCAGGCTCCATATCAAATGACAACATAGGAATTGCAGGTGCTTTGTTTGCAGCTAGAGGAGCTTTTAGAGAAAGGATTCATCCATCCCAGTGTTTCCCCTTGGGGAGCACTTGTTATATTTGTGAAAAGGATGGTTCGCTTTGATTATGTATTGATTACAGGAAACTCAACAAAGTGACGATCAAGAATCGGTATCCTTTGCTGAGAATTGATGAATTATTTGATCAAATAAAAGGAGCTCAGGTTTTCACTAAGACTGATCTTAAGTTTGGCTATCATTAGTTGTGAATAGCCAAAGTTGATATTCATAAAACTACATTTCACACTCATTACAGGCATTATGAATTCAATATTATGTTGTTCAGGTTAAAAAATGCACCATCAGTTTTTATGAGCCTGATGAATGGAGTCTTCTGAACCTATTTGGATAGGTTTGTACTTGTGTTTCTCGATGACATCTTGGCTTACTCTAAATCAATGGAGGAGCATGAGGAACATCTGAGGCAGGTATTACAATGCTTGAGGGACAATCAACTATTTGCTAATTTGGCTAAGTGTAAATTCTACAAAACGAAGTGAAATATTGGGGCATATCATCTTAGGTGCAGGTATCGTAGTGGATCCATCAAAGATCCAGACTATTGTTGATTGGATAGCACCCATGAATGTTCCAGAGATTCACAGTTTTATGGGGTTAGCAGACTATTATTGGTGGGTTGTACAGGGTTTTTCTAGGATCGTACATCCCATTACTTCTCTTCAGAGGAAAGGGAAGAAGTTCATTTGGTCTAAACTGTGCCAGATAGCATTTGAGACCCTTAAGGATAGGTTGACTAGTGCACCATTATTGGCAGTACCTGATCCTACTGGGGATTTAGTGGTGTGCACTGATGCTTCCTTGGAGGGCTTAGGAGTCATCTTGATGCAAGAAGGATGTGTAATTGCATACATGAACCCCATAAGTTCAAGGATCATGAGCTAAATTACCCAACGCATGACTTGGAGTTAGCCACAGTGGTTCATGCCCTTATGAGATGGAGATGCTTCTTATTGGGTTATAGGTTCGAGCTTCATAGCAATCATCGTAGTTTGCAATACATTTTTACTCAGCTAAACCTGGATGCAAGGTAGAGGAGAGGGATGGAATTCCTCTGCGAATATGAATTTGAGGTTAAGTATGTTCGGGGAAAGGAAAATGTAGTGGCAGATGCTCTGAGTCAGCGGAGACATGAGATTTCTGTAGTAGCTCTTGAGGTGGATTTGAGGAGTCAAGTCCTCACAACGCTTCCCATAGATCACTGGTATTAGGGAGTGAAGTCAGAAATTGAATCTAGCAGAGCTCTAGAAGGAAAGTTTGTAGGGTACTCATTAGAGTTGGATGGCCTTTTGAGGTATATGGGTCGCATGTACGTGCCTTCTACTGAGGGTCTTCAAACTCTAATTATGACTAAGGCACATCAAGCTCCCTACTCTGCTCACCCGAGAGTTAAGAAAATGTATGTAGATCTTCGTGCACTATATTTTTGGGCTGACATGAAGAGGGATATTGTAGATTTGGTGGCTAGATATTTGGAATGTCAAAGGTTCAAGGCAGAACACCAGCATACCACATGCCTTTTACAACCTCATCTCATTTCGGAATGGAAGTGGGACATAATTTCTGTAGACTTTATTGTGGGATTACCTATAATTTCTCGACGTCATGATGCTATCATGGTCACAGTTGATAGATTAACCAAGGTGGCACACTTCTCCCCCATCCGATCATCTTACACTAATTCTTTAGTTGCTAAAATCTTCATGGAAGATATTGTTCATCTGCATGGTATTCTGTAGAGAATCATTTCTAATAGAGATCTAATGTTCACATCTGCATTTTGGACATCATTGTAGCATGCCCTAGGAAATCAGCTAAACTTTAGTTCTGCCTACCATCCTAAAGTAGATGGTTAGAAAAAAAGAGTTAATTAGGTTCTTTAGGACATGCTTCATATGTACATGATGGATTAACAGTCACATTGGGAAGATTATTTGCATTTGGTGGATTTTTCCTACAAATAATGGATATCATAGCTCGATTGGTATGGCTCCCTTTCAGGCGCTATATGGTTGTCCCTGAAGGACCCCATTAAGTTGGAACTCTCTTGAGGACAAAGTTCTCCTAGGTCCCGAGATGCTTTAGGACATGGAACAACAGGTAGTTCACATTAGAGAGCATCTTGTGGTAGCTCAAAATAGACAGAAGAGATATGTTGATGCACATAGAGTTGACTGTCAATTCTCTGTTGGTGATCGAGTATTTCTAAGAGTGCGATTGTGAAAGAGCCCAGTTTGTTACGAAAAGGGTTCCAAGCTTGTGCCTCGATTTGTAGGACCATTTGAAGTTTTGGAGAGGATTGGCCCCTTTGCTTATCCTCTGGCATTGCTACCTAGTCTATCACAGATTCATGATATTTTTCATGTTTTAGTACATAGGCCATATTATCCAGATGTTACTCATGTACTTGATTGGAATGCTCTTTAGGTCAAGGAAAAGTAGCTAGCATTCAAGCCCGTGGTCATGCTACAACATCAGAGACTTGCCCTTAGGGGCATAGATATTGAATAGGTGCGGGTTCAGTGGGACTCGAATGATGAGACTTCAGTGACATAGGAGGATGCATCTCATATTATAGAGGCTTACCCATATTTATTTAGTGGCTTCCAGGAGTAAGACATGTTCTAGGGGGGAGGATGTAATACCCCTTGTGTTGTTGATACTCTTTTGTGTTGATTTTTAACTTGGTTTGTGATGGTGATCAGTTCACCCTGGTTTTGGTTGTGTGGATTCATAGTTTGGTTGGTTTTCTACACTTGACATTACTTATGATGCTTGATGATACATTATGTGGTTATTATGTTATTTGGTAGTGTTATGGTTTTCTTTAATAATATATGTGGTGATGTTGTGATTCTATACTACTATGGTTTCTTATGTGTTTGCTAGTGTGTCTTGGTGAAAGGACGAAGTGGCATCACTTGCTCGCAAGTGCCCTGCTACCTTGCGATTACCTTTCATGGTGTGTCTGCAATGGAGATTTACATGCTACTTGACATTTGTATCTATGCAAGATGCAGGTACTAGACACCGACTCCACCTACTTGATAGGTTTGAGCATGTCCCATAAACCCAACGTGTATGATGTTGAAAAGGGAGTTGATAAGGAAGTGTCCCCGTCCAAAGTTCGTCACCTCGTTGTGAGTCTTACGGTGTCGTGGTCTTGACCTTGTCTTTGTTTCAGTATTGGTTGTTATTGATTATTTATTTATTTGTGAATAGTTTTTATTTAATTAATCTTTATTTTATATGTGATTAATTAATGTTATTTAGTTGATATAATTATTTGTAGGTAATTGTAGTTAAGTTAATTGATTAAATTTTCTTGATTGAGTGTATAGTTTAAATAAAAAATAATAGATCCTCTAATGTGAATTAGAATTTTAAATTTGCATTAGGTAAGTGGTATTAATTCTTGAATTTTTAAATTAATTAAATAGCATATAATGCTTTATTATTAACAAAAGAGAAAAAATAAAAAAAATAGTTAAATTATAATTAGAGTATTTACGGGAGTCAGTGGGAATTAAATAAAAATTCTTGTTTAAAAATATTCTCGGAGAGAATATTGGCATGCTGTGAATGGCAAGAAGTTACTTCACAGAAAGAAAATTGGCTATAGAATGGTTTTTTGGTTTTGGGGGTTTCTGGTTAAAATTTTAGGAGGTTTTCTGGAATTTATTTTGGGCTTACATTTTGCATCTTGCTGGAAGTGAAGATTTTGGAAAGGTTTTAGAAGTTGAACTTTGAAGGCAAATTTTTGCTCCAACCCTCGTTCCTTCAAGCTTCAGGAAAATAGGGTCCTTTACTGTTTGTTTAATTATTTTGTTGTTTTGAAAAGATTGTTTGTACAAATTATATTCTGTAGAATTTTTTTGGAGGCTTTTGTGTAGAAAAGTTTATTAAAATTTCTTCTGTTTTAAAAAAAATTCCTTGACGGCTACTAAAGTTTTTTTGTGATTAATTTATTGCCTATGTAGAAATCTTTAGAGTAAAATCAGAGAGCCTCATAGAAAAATTATTGTTAAACAATAGGGAAACTCCTAAAGAAAACAATAGAAAACTTCTGTAGGTTGCAAATGGAATCTTTTGGTTAACCTTGAAAATGTAGACCTCTATAAGAATTTTTCTAAATAGTTCCTGTAGAAAATATTCTAAGAAATTTGATTGAATTGAAAACCTCTATGAAAATTGTGAAATTAAAACCTCTGTACTATTTGATTAAATCTTTTCTTGTGGAAAAGAATTATAAAACTTGTCCAACTGTTGTATTCAATGATAAATTTATATATACTTATGTGTATATACATATATATATATATATATTAATGTATATATACATACATATACATATACAATATATATATATATACTTCTATATATACGATAGAAATCATACTGGTGAACTTTTATTGTGTTTTGAGGAAATTCGTCAGTAATTTCCATATGGCGATATTTTATTAAATCGCAGTTTTATTTTAAAAAAAAATTATGTTTGTGTGAGGGACACAACCACCCATGGTGGCATACAACAACCTATGGCTACTGAACGCAACCATGAGTGGGGCTGCAACCTTCACTTGAGGGGGACGCTACCACCCATATCAATCACTAGTGTGGTTATGGCCTCCCCATGAGGTGGGGGGGTCCGCAGTCTCTCCACATGCAGATTTAGCAAATAAAAAATTATTTTTATTAAATTTAAAATTATTTAATTTTTTTTTATAATATATGTAAAATATATAAATATATCTATAGGGTATGTGCAGGATCATCATGAAAAAAATAGGCCCTTAAGTGGCAAAAAATTCAGAAAAATCAGAGTTAGGCAACTTGACATAAAAATTTGAATAAGTTATCTATTATTCTCAAAAGGTAAGAATAGAATTTGTAGAAAATTGAATGTATTTTCTAAACTACTAGGTTTATTTAAAAAAAATAAAATTATTTGCTGAAATTTTGAAATTTCAATGTAGTAGTAATTAAATTTCAAGGAAAAAATAAGAAGTAGGTGTCTGTCTGACCACCCTAACCACAATAAAATGATAATATTTTTTTATAATATTTTATATATAAGTAGAGGACCTATGTCCCAATGTGATGCATTTTTTGTAATTTTTTCTAAGTAAAATAATTAATTATGATTTTTTATTACAAATTTCAAAAAATATGAAAACTTGTATGTTTATCCACCTTAACTTGGTCAAAACTTCATGAAATTCAATTTTTTTTAATACTATAGTATGCGAAACATAAAATGAGATGCATGTTTTGGATTCAAAAGTGTGATATCGTTTGAAAGCTATCGATGTCAATCATTTATCAATCAAGACTTTAGTCAGAATTCAAATGGAAAATAATAATTATTTATTATTAAATCAAAGTAAAACATAATTTATATTGGTGGAAAGTTGAAATATCCTTTAAAAACCTTTTCGCTTACTGACCCGGTAAAAATAAATCACCATATACCCCAAAACCCATCATATCGCCTACCTTTACCCATCATGATCCCGTATACCCTATATATATATATTTTAATATATATGTGTGTATATATATATATTAATATATATGTGTATATATATATGTATATATATATATATACATATACACATAGACACACAGAGACACAAATATATATATATATATATATATGAGTGAGTGTAAATTTACAGTGGATTATATTATTAATTTTATAATGTTAAATTAAATGTATGATTTTAAATATATATATATATATATATATTTTATATATTTTTATATGTTGAAATTATAGAAAATCTGGATGAAGTTATGTTGCGTGTTGGTTTTATGAGTTGATTGATTAGATTAGAAATAAGTATTTTTGATTAAATTAAATGATTTTAGGTGAATTAATCATTTATGTTCCTTGGTGAAATTTTGTAATGAGATATGTTAAACTGTGGCATACTTGACTACGTGTTTTTTTTTTAAATTTTCTTTTAAAATGATTGGTGAGTCAACTGTTGTTTTCACTGAATTGAGTTATGGTAATTTTCTTAAGACTTCCAAAGGCATGGGAAAATGGTGGTTTATTATGTGACCTTTTTATTTGATACTTGTCTTGATTTTGACTATAGTTGTGATTTTAAGTTTACAATTGGGTTGTACCCGTTTTTATGGGAGTTGATTCATATGACTTTTGGCGAGATAGTTTTGCCTTGCAGTTGTTCTATTTTGTGTTTTAGAGTAATTTTGGTACAACCCCTTCGAATTTGTTGTTATATTTTTAGTTTCTAGGGAGAGTGGCTCTATGTGGACGTCGGGGCACAAAGGGGCTGTTAGGATAACCCATGTTAGAGTTTGAGTAATAAGTGATAACCTAATTAATTAATTAGGGGGTGGGTAGTTAAACATTAACAAGATAATTTTGGATACCTCATCCACCTATTAGTGCATTCACAGACTAAAGGTGGGCTGAGAAGGCCGTGGTTGGCAAGATCGTTGCCTCATCTCCACGAGAGGTTAACGATTCCACACGAGTCACCTTATGGGGCCGACGCCTAGTGAGGCTGTTAGGATAGCCATAGATGGGGGATGGTGCCTAAATATGGGCAGTCAGGATAATCCATGCAGGATTGTGCGATGACACTCTCCTCTAGCTTTCCCTTGAGTTCTTTTGTTGCTAACCTCTGGAAGTGTTCTTTTGATGTTATGTTTCCCTTAATGTGTGTCTTAGATTTTCATGCTTGGAGTTTAGTCTTGTGTATTTGATTGGATGTTCTTGGTTGGGGACCCTTTCTTATTTACTCCTAGCACAGGGGTGGTCGGGTGGAACGTGCTACGCACCTCGTTGGGTTCCCTATTTTGCAGTTGTACCTTTCAGTGTAGAGTTTGCAGAGACAACTTGATCTAGAGTTTATATGTTTCTAGATGTATACTTGTACTTCTACTATACTATGTATTGATTTGTTACCTTCCCATGTGAATGGGTAAACTTATGATGTAACCTTGAGTAATTGCTCAATGAGATGTACTTGTAGATTGATGTAATGTATAATCACATTATGCAATTCATTTTTGAATCATAATTGTTAATATCATTAAGATTGTATTATATTTGAGTAATATGTTCTTTATATTTCCAAGTAAAATCTATTATGAATGCATGTATGGTTTCTTTATGGTTTATTCTTTTCTCATTGCTTATCGTTAATAAATGTTTAAATGAAGATATGTG
>VDFB02075321.1:372339315-372421126 GCA_007258455.2 Sequoia sempervirens
TGGAAGCAGATGCATGATGTTGTGCACTTGGTTGCTCCACTTGTTCTTTAACTTTCTTAATGGCTTCTTGACATAACTCGCACGCGAACTCTGAGTGTGCCAAATCATGGAGCCTACACCAACCTGACAATAGCAACACCTCCAAATCTACTTGGTATCTCAGCTCTGACCAATCCCTCATGAGTCTTGAGATGAGTTAATTATATATTTTCACCACTAGATCTTCATCATCAATTAGGAAGGAAGTTTGATGATGGACTACCTTTTCTTGTAGTTGTTCCCACTCCTCTAGATATTCTTTTTCAAAGGCTTGATTTCCCTCACTAAGAAGATGTCTTCCACTCCCATTTCATTTGAACTCTCATCATGGCGATTTTTTGTCCCAAAAGTTTCAGCCTCATCTTCCTTTTGATTTTTTGCATCTATATTGGTTGTTCTAGTATGCACTGTTGCAAATTCTTGACTCATCTTCTATGTATGGCCTTTCAACTGCTAACTATTTTTCTGCTCAAGTGGATTATTGTTCTTCAATGGGAGTTGGCTGCTCAATTTTCCCAATCTATTTCAAACAAATCTTAACTTAATCAATAATTTTTGCACATGAAGGGCAAGTGAATTTTGAGTAAGGTGCATTATGGACCCTGCACCACCCATACATCAATACATCCTCTAGTCTTAGTCCATCCTTGTTTCTCAACTTCTCTTGAATCAAATCTTCAAATGCTTTGGCTGCAATGTCAACAAGGTCTACTAGATCAGCAGGAGCCAAAGGTTGGTGCACATCCCAAAAGAATATTTCTCCTTGCAGTGCCATCTCAATTCTGCACAGGAAGGTTAAACACTCCAATTCATTGTGCCTGTGAGTTTTATGAATTTTTCACTTGTCTGACAATGCAAAGTGTTGCAATGGCTTCTTCAATCTCCTACTTAAATCTTCTTGAAACTGAGTGATGTTGACTTGAAATTGCTGCTCCATCTTAGCTCAAACTTGTTGCTTGTCTTCCATTTTTCTGATTTAAATTTTTTAGTTTATGATGAGATCTATCTATCTTAGATTTTACTTGAAGGTGCATTCAACTTCTAGCTTTGTAGCCTTGTACTAAGCCAGGCCATCCTTCTAGCATTAGTTCCTTTGATGGGTGTTTTAGCACGTTCTCAACATAGGCAATGCACAAGTGCAATGCCTCTCTTGAAACGTAATTTCTGCAACTAAGTTTCAGAAATCATCCCAAGTTCTCTCAATTATTAGGTCATGACAATGCTTGGAATAGTTTAGTTGGTTGGTATGATTTTCTAGTAATCACAAGGATGCATTTATGGTTCACAAAGCATGGGAGTTTGGTCTACAAATAGAGTTTCAAGGTTCTAGAAATGAATGAATAGTGGCTTCCCATTCAAAACAACAAGCTTAATCTCACTTCAATCACCAAGTTTGACGTTGTTATGGTGCTTGGAAGCCTACACTAACAAAGAACTAAAAGAAATAGCGAAAGAGGAAAGGGTTGAGAGAGGTTTCTAATTATAAGCTATGAATGAGTAGTAACAGTGGAGGATGCTACAGTAGACAGACTCCCACAAAAAGGTTTTGCTTAACCAAGAGAAACCTATAATGCCACAAAACTAGTGCAATCTTCCAAGGCTCTTTGCATATTTTCAGACTGTGTCATTCACCCATTCAACATGAACAAATAGTTGAACTAAGGTGCAACATATGAATTAGCTCAGACTAGCTTTGCAAAGTGAATCATCATCAACAAACCATAAAAATCATGAGTTGGAAGTGCATCCAATACTGTAACAACAACCACCATTAAAGAGATTTAAGAAACTAACAAACTAAAATGAACATGGAGGTTGAATCATGCATGTAAAATGAGCAAGCTCAAAGAAAACACCCAAAATAATGCAATGCTTCCTTCTATTGCTGAAAAATGCCTCTTACAACAATTCACCACACCTTACAAATGAGGAGCAAGCCCCTATTTATAGTTTTCCAAAATTGAAATAAATGGCTAGGATTAATTTGCAATGAGTGGCCTAGATTCAATACGGCTTAGGGTTTCACCTACCCCCAATATTTCACAATATAAAAATAGACTTTTGTCTTTTCCCTATTTTGTCTTATAGTCTATTTTTTCCTGTAGCTATTGTAGCTATTTTGTCTTTTAGCTTCCTTCTCTACTATAGCTGAAAACTATTGAAATCTACCATTTTGTTGATGTGTTTGAAACATTTCTTCATTCAATCAAGTAAATCCAATTGCAGATTTGTTTCATTGAGAAGAAGATATGTTGCTCCTAATCCTAGTGGACAACACTTTACCATCATCATTTGTATAGAACAACTTCCTCTTGCTCTTGATTCTGATGGATAGCTCCCTGATTCTTCAGTGCTGACTTCTTTGGCATGCATTCATGGATAAGAAGATCCTCCATTTTGGTAACCTTAGATCTTCGTTGGCATATTTCAAATGCAAGCCTTTGTGACAACATCTTTTGCAGCAGGGTTGACCATCACCCTTTGCTTGAATTCATTAATGTTCACGTGCCCAAGGTCTATGTCTGAGACTGTGTCCCAAGTGGAGGTGAGCTTGGAGGCTCACTCCACCTTGTGGAATTGATACTTCATTTGTTCCTTTTCTTCCTTTCCTTTTGGAGTCCTCGTAGGCTTCATTCCTTTGTCACTCTTTCCCACAGGCTTCCCTCATGATCCCTCAACAGACTCCATAAATCCTACAGACACAGAGTGTAGTAAGTGCATTGATACATCAACAGGGAAAATGTCAATTAAATCCTACAAATTCATAGTTAGATCCATTTATATACCCTTAGAAAATCACAACATTCATCATTGTTAAACATTTGGAGCTTGCTTGGGTCATTTATGCAAATGCTAGCTCAAGGGTGTAGGTTTCCCCTAGGTGGAAGCTATTAGGAGAAAGTTGGAGCAGAACGATGCTAGGACCGCAAAATCCCACAAAAAACCACCCACATGGAAGTTTTTGCATGGTTTGATTGATGAGAAAATCTCCTATGGAATGATTAGGAACATGCAAAAATTGGTTATGAGGAACCCAAGGCTACAAGATTAGGATTTAGTGCAATTGCGAGTTTCAAGGATGCGGACGTCATGGGGTGGAAGGACATTGATGCTTTGTTGTTAAATAGTGGTGTTAGATGGACAATGCCTTGCATGCAGAGTTCCGCATAGCGAAACCCGCATGGTAAATTTCCTTCATGAGTTCATTTTCTTTCTATGTTGGAGGTTGTAGACCTCAGAGTTGAGCAATGTGGGTTCTGGGCAGTGGAGGGGTGCTAAGCACTCACTATTAAGGAACAACTCTAACAGGGCGAACTTTCGACTGCGACAACCCGCATGGGTGGACCCGTCGGAGTGATTTTCTCAAAAGCCCGTGACTTGCATGTTTTAGGACTGACAATGGCTAAGGCAGGCCCGAGGTCTACATGGCAGGAGGACGTGTGAAATTTTCCATCAAAGAATAGTGGTGAAATGATGGCCACCCGCATTGAAACTTCCTCAAAGCCATAACTCTTAGCAATTTTGAGTTTTTCCAAATTAAGCACATGAAAGATGCATTAGAAGGGTGCCTAAACTTGTTCCTCAATGATTTGAAACCTTTCAAAAAATGTAAAAATTTGGAATGTGGAAGCCCTAGGGTCCAACACTATTAAAAATGCCATTACACACATGGAAACCCGCACACAGAAACTTGCAAATGGCGACTCGCACATGGAAACCTGCGGACAACTACCCGCAATAAAATTTCTGCAACTTCTTAAAACTTAACAAAACCTTGGTAGTGCACTTAGGCATCACAAAAAAATCCCAAATCCAAAGACAACTTGTCCCCAAAGTCAAAAAATGAAGGAAAAAGTGAAGCAAGCAAGAAGGGACCAAGCCAGTAGGAGCAAGGAAAAAGAGAAAAAAGGGGGTCCCTGCCTTCAGCGAGGCGTGTGTGTAAAATATGCACAACACAACATTCTCCTTAGGTTTAGATGGATTTTGTGATTTTATTAGTTCATATAATATCTCAGAGCCACCTTTCAGTTTTAGGCCTTTGTCAATATGTTCATTGGCTTTCTCCAAATCTCTTCTCAAAGTAACTATCTCTACTTCTAGCTTCATGCACTCATTAGATTTAGACTGTACTTCATATTTAACTACATCTTCTATCCTTTTAGCTTCTTCCACTTGTGTCTTCAAACTAACTATCATTTGGTTATAATCTTTAAGGCTTTTAGTTAGTATTTCTATCTCTTTTTGTGCATGCAACTTTTGTTCTTCATTTGATTTTCTCAATCTTCTAATCTCATCCTGAGCACATATGAGTTTACCTTCTAAGTCCACTTCTTCTTCTTCATCAGATTTTTTTACCAAAATCCATAGATAGGGATTCATTCCCCTCAATATCACAAGTACTTTCATGTTCATCATTTGAACTGCCAAAGACATCTAATAACCTATTTTCTTCTTTTGTGTGTAGATCCCTTTTATTTTCCTCTTTACTACTATTATTTTGCTTAGAATTATACTTTTCATCATAAATACATTCATAAGAAAGATAAGCAGTTTTACCTCTACATTTTTGGGAGCCTTTCTTTAGTCTTCTGATAAAATCAGCCTCCTCTTTATCAGCCTTCTCAGATCTAGAGGTAGATGTTTCTTCTTCATTACCTCTTATTGCTGCTTCACTTGAGAACCAACTTGCAGATTTCTCATTTTCACTTGTCTCAAGACTTTTAGATTCACTTTCATATTTCTGAATCAAGGCCTTCACCTCATCTTTACCATCCTCTTCATACACTCTCTTCAACTTGTTCCAGACTTTATGTGTTGTTTGGCAATGCATGACTTTGACCAACACAGAACTTGACAGTCCATGAAGAATTACATCTCTTGCTATAGCATTATCCTCATACACTTTCTTTTCAGCTTCAGTTATTGGAGGTGTAGTAGGGATTGTATATCCATTTACAACTAACATCCAAACATCAACTCCTCTGGATCCCAAATATCCTTCCATCAATGAGCTCTAAAAAATATATCTTGATCCATCAAAGATAGGTCCATCATATGCAAGTAAAATTTTTTGAATAACCATTGTGTTCACCTTATCCAAGATCTACTCAAGCTGATTAAGTTTCTCCTAGGGAACCTAGGGCTATGATACAAATTTTTAGAACACAATGATCTACTAAGAGGGGGGTGAATCAGTAGATACTAAAACTTATCCTTTTAAAACATTGGCCTTCAAAACCTTATGCAAATTACTTTCTTAGCTCCAAATAGACAATCAACACACACATTCCCACAACACACACATGCAAATAGAAAATCAACACACACATTCCCACAACACCAGATATACGTGGAAAACCCAAGATGGGAAAAACCACAGTGACCAAGGTTGCTTGAGTCTATTGCTCAAATCCAATGTCACAAATAAAATCTCTATTATAATGTTTTAGGGCTACAACCCAAGGAGGCATCAACTACCTAATTTAGAAGCAACCACTTCAAGGATGCAACAACACCCTATTTTAGGAGCTACAACCCTAAGGCTGCAACAACACCCTAATTTAGAAGCCACAACTTCAAGGAGACTACAATCCCCTAATTTGAGCTACAACTCAGTACAGTGATGAAAATTTCAAATATGCATAGACTTGGTTCTGCAAAACATATAATGCATCATTACATTTAGTATATTGTTGCACTTACTGCAACTTACACTCTTTTGTTGAAGCTGCACTCTCAACAACACACCCCTGCTCTGCACTCTCCTCTGCACATAGAACAATCACTATTCTATCTTGCTACACTGCACACTATCTTCACCTTGAATGCAAACACCTAGAGGATATATGTATTACATTCTAGGACTAATTTTTATATTCATTCTCTATCTGCTGCACATTCTTCTTTCTTCACTCTCTATCTCTGCTACATATTCGACTATACATCTCTCTATTCAACACTCTCTGTCCTTGCAGACTATTCTCACTCTCTCAGTGGATACAATTGCATCGACAATTCTTAGATTGTCTTCTTTTTGCTTAAATTCACTAATCTGCAATCTCTTCCTTGAGATTCACACCACCATTCAAATCTTCTCAAATATCCTGCTAGGGTTTCCTTAGCTTACAAACTTCATCAACAAGCTACTAGTACATAGAGCTAGACGCCATCATCTAGCAAAACCCTAAACCTAGAATACATTAAATGCATTCACTTGATAGTAGGAATTGATTCTAATCTCGTTCACCTATTAGGTTTTTCCATAAACCTTCATTACACAACCTCTGCATGGAGCCACACAACATTTAATTTGGATACAAAGAATTTGGTAAGAATAGGAACCCGATAAACCTTAGAATCAAATATGTATTAAAAGAGTTCTCTTGTTAATTCAATCTGATCTAATCTTGATCACCTTTGCAGTCTGTTTCACTGCCTTGATCAAATATTCATTTACATTGGTCGCGTGTGTAGTTGGACCAATTAATTTCTTCTCCTGTGTCAGTTACTAGTCGTAACCCCTGTTCACATGGACTAGACCATTGTAGATTTTCAAGTTTAATTACTGGCCATCGATCTTCTCCTTTCGAGCCTTGATCCTATGCTTTCCATTCATTGCCAAAACTTTAAATCAGTCATCTTATAAGCAGTCATGGAAATATCTTTCGTTGATCATATCCTTCATGACCATTGCGTATCGCCAAAACATTTTTAATGATCGTAACCATTTCCGCAATGTAGTGATCATTGACTAATCACTTTCCTTTATGCTCCATCATTCATCGTATATCACTGATATGCTATAGAAATAAACATATCTATTCATGATGTACCACTAAGCAATGATTGAGCTCCATCATTCATTGTATATAGCTGATATGCTACGAATATCAACATATCTATCCGTGATGCACCACTAAGTAGCGATCAGCTGCAACGTTCATTACAAACCTATTGGATTTGACAATGGGACCACAAAATATTCACTAGATGGAAAGCTTATGCCATGTTTTAGTTGTTATCATCATACTCCACTACCACTCAGCCCTTTTCGCTTATCACTCAACTCTCCAACTGCTTCGCTTCAAAAAAACGATCTGAAGTGATCAAGCGATATGAGGCCATGTGTCACTAGTCTCTTCAAGGCCTTATTCTTCTTTATCGTGCGTCATTTGATCATCATGATTGTGACTGTTGAATGTCTTCATTGTGTATCGTTGATCTACAAACCAATTTCAACTTTCTTTCTGCGATGTGTGAGATCTAGTGATAGCCATTCATTGCGTATCACTGAACCACAAACCAATTTTCAAAAGCTATCCATGATGCACGATATCTAGTAGAACCCATCGGTGATAATAACTAGGTGAAAAGGTGAAGAGGTCGGTCACCGAGCAAACTTAAAGGCCATAAGTTATAACTTAACTAACCTGCAAACTTCAACTAGCAGTCAACAACAAAATAGAAGAACATATTGGCCTCCATGATTGCAAACACATTAAGGTTTATTTGTAACTATAATATCACCCAAGAGAAAAAATGATGCATTCTTGAATGCATCCTTCACTTCTTGGAACTACAAAGAACATCACTAGAATGCTTGCAAAAAACCCACATCGAATCTAGTACCTAATTTGTCATCACATACCTAGAAGCAACTGTTGCAGAAGGATGATAACATTTTGTCAACTATGCAACATATTGAGCACCTTTCTCTTCTTCACCAAAAACCAATCCACATACTTCCAGAACTAGGTTCACTACTCTCACATTCATCCTTCTTCCTTGCATGGTCACTTCACCTCACATTTGATACTACCTTGACATTACTAAACACTTCCAAACAACTCTCTCCTAGGATTAGGTATTACACCCTTTTGATCCACCTCTTTGGTATCAATGACAACATTATTTGCTTCTACACAGGATCAACTCCACTTCTCCTTTGATCCCCTTTTGACATCAACGAAAACATATTCCAACAATCTCCCCCTTTGTCATTGATGAAAAAACTTAAATGCTCAATGATACCAATTAACCACTTTGACATTTCTACCAGTATCATATTAACTTTCTTCTTCTATTGCTTCTTTCTCCAATGCTCCTCTTTGAGCATTTGCATGAATTTCTCCCCCTTTGACATCAATGGGAAACAAATTACTCCTCCTATAAGTATTCTCCCTCTTTGACAAGCAGTGCAAAGGGTCTAGTTGTTCCCTAATATCCTCCTTTGAACTGGAAAAGAGACTTACTCCCCCTTTGAAATTCCTTCTCCTTTTCTCATCCTTATGAGCATCTTCACAACTTTCTCTCTTATACTCTACTTTGAGAATTTCTCACTTCTTCTCCCCCATGCTCAATTCTTTTGAGCACTTTCCCAACTTTCTCCTCTTCTTTGTCTCATGTCACCATACTATTGTAGCCTTCACCTCTTCTTAGTAATGGCAAAGGCCCTTTGACTGATACCAATTGAAGACAATTTATGCTCTCATGCCAATTGTTGCATTCAACCTTTTTACTGCTATGGCAAAGCTATATGCCCCAACTTCCCTATACCAATTAACAATATATAATGATAGTTGGGGTGCCATTACATGATCTGATATGATCAGGCCAGACACCAATTGTAGGTATTCTGATTCATGCTCTATACCAGTTGAATCATGTTCTAGACACCAATTGGTGATATCATGCCCTGATACCAATTATGAATGTGTTCAATTTATGCTATGTATGAAATGATATCTTGGGTTGCACTATATCAAGTATAACACTGATTTGATACCAATAGCAACTTCCCCTTAGACCTTGCTCCATGCTCTCTTCCTGTATACCCGAGCATGAGCTTCATTTTGGGCTCTTGTACCAACTAGACTATTATGAACCAATTTGTAATGGACTAATATCATTTTAAAAACAATATACATAGAATATCTCCCCCTAATACATATATCTTCTCCTTATAGACAAGGAGCATTTCTCTTAACAGAGCATTTACACCACTTTTTCTTAATAACTAATACCAACTATTCATATCAACTAATGCAACTAACTCTCCACTATCTCTTGATGGTTTTACTATTTGATGAGCATTTCAAAGAGCAATAATGTGACCATACATCTGCAACGATCAAGTCATTAGAAATTTGTAAAACATGTTTTACTTGACTTGATCTCTTTCTTCATTTCCAGGGATGAATGAAATATCAATTTAGCTCCCCTTGGACTCATGCCCTATCACTACAAATTAGTGATGTAAAGCAGAAGCAACCTCATGGAGTGTTGCCTGCCAGTCTTTCTCTCTGCAGACCTTCTTTGATTGCCTTTTTGTCACACCTGCCTTCTTCACACAAGTATGTGAACCATTATTCACTTTGGAAGATGTATCATTCCTTGTATTCTTCCTCTTGCCCCGAACTCCAAGTCTTAAAAGGTCTAATATGCAGTCTTTAGCTATGTGACCAAAGTTGTCACACTTGTAGCATACTACATACATATTCATTATAGGAACAAATGAATTTATGTACATATGTTTTGTTCTCCCATTAGATGCAGCCCTACAATCTCTAGCTCTATGACCATATTGATTACAATCATAGCAATAACCATTAAAACATGGGAAGTACTTGGTCATAGTGTTCTTCTCAACATGATGAGGAGGTGTTTTTTGATTTGACATCTTTCCATATCTCATCCTTGGGGTTCCTTTTGCATTAGATCCCATAATGTTTTATCTTTTTCTTTGATGCCTAGGGACTGATTTCTTCATCTTCTTTTTTGCTACGGTCATCTTCTTATGATATGCAAGAATTGAATAATTATTATTTTTCTTGTTTGTAGTAGGTCTGTTCTCTTCTTTGACTTTCTTCTTATCTTCAGCTAGCTTTTTTTCTTCTTTTGTTTTCTCCATCCCAGTAGTTCCTTTTTCTGATCTTCCATTTCCAAAGGTATTTTCTTTGGAACAATGTGTGCAAGCTTTCTCATTCTTTGCACAACATCTTTCTTCTATTATAAATATTTCATATAAGTTTGTAGAAGTACTAGTGGGAGAACTCATTCCTTTCTCAAATCCAAGGCCAACCTTCTCCTTAGGTTTATATGGATTTTGTGATTTTATCAATTCATCTAGTATCTCAAAGCCACCTTTCAGCTTTAGGCCTTTTTCAATCTGTTCCTTGGCTTTCTCCAAATCTCTTCTTAGAGCAACTATCTTTGCTTCTAGCTTCATGCACTTATTAGATTTAGACTTTAGTTCATATTTAACTACATCTTCTATCCTTTTAGCTTCTTCCACTTGTGTCTTCAAACTAACTATCATTTGGTTAGAATCTTCAAGGCTTTTAGTTAGTCTTTCTATCTCTTTTTGTGCATGCAACTTTTGTTCTTAATTTTATTTTCTCAATCTTCTAATCTCATCCTGAGCACAAATGAGTTTACCTTCTAAGTCCACTTCTTCTTCTTCATTAGATGTTTTACCAAAATCCATAGATAGGGATTTATTCCCCTCAATATCACAAGTACTTTCATGTTCATCATTTGAACTACCAAAAACATCTAATAACCTATTTTCTTCTTTTGTGTGCAGATCCCTTTTATTTTCCTCTTTACTACTATTATTTTGCTTAGAATTATACTTTTCATCATAAATACATTAAGAATCAAGAAAAGTAGGTTTACCTCTACATTTTCAGGAGCCTTTCTTTAGTCTTATGATAAAATCAACCTCCTCTTTATCAGTCTTCTCAGATCTAGAGGTAGATGTTTCTTCTTCATCACCTCTTGTTGTAGCTTCACTTGAGAACCAACTTGCAAATTTCTCATTTACACTTGTCTCAAGATTTTTAGATTCACTTTCGTATTTCTAAATCAAGGCCTTCACCTCAGCTTTACCATCCTCTTCATACATTCTCTTCAACTTTTTCCAAACTTCATGTGTTGTTCGACAATGCATGACTTTGACCAACACAAAACTTGACAGTCCATGAAGAATTACATCTCTTGCTATAGCATTATCCTCATACACTTTCTTTTTATCTTTAGTTATTGGAGGTGTAGCAGGGATTGTATATCCATTTATAACTAACATCCAAACATCAACTCCTCTGGATCCCAAATATCCTTCCATCAATGAGCTCCAAAAAATATATTTTGATCCATCAAAGATAGGTCCATCATATGCAAGTAAACTTTTCTAACTAACCATTGTTTTCACCTTATCCAAGATCTACCTGAGTTGATTAAGCTTCTCCTAGGGAACCTAGGGCACTACTACCAATTTTTGGAACACAATGATCTACTAAGGCAGGGGTGAATCAATAGATACAAAAATTTATCCTTCTAAAACATTGGCCTTCAAAACCTTATGCAGATTACTTTTTCAGATCCAAATAATTTGTGGAGATTTGTTTCTCAAACTCTTAATGTGTAGATTGAAAACTAAAGATGCAAACATAAACATTGAAATAGACAATCAACAGAAACATGCCCACAACACCAAATATATGTGGAAAACCCAAGATGGGAAAAACCACAGTGACCAAGGCTGCTTGAGTCTATTATTCAAATCCAGCGTCACAAATAAAATATATGTTACAATGTTTTAGGGCTACAACCCAAGGAAGCATCAACTACCTAATTTAGAAGCAAGCACTTCAAGGATGAAACAACACCCTGTTTTAGGAGCTACAACCCCAAAGATGCGATGACACCCTAATTTAGAAGCCACAACTTCAAGGAGACTATAATCCCCTAATCCAAGCTACAACTCAGTACAATGATAATAATTTCAAATATGCATAGACTTGGTTCTGCAAAACCTATAATGCATCATTACATTTAGTACATTGTTGCACTTATTGCAACTCACACTCTATTGCTGAAGTTGCACTCTTAGCAACACAGCCCTGCTTTGCACTCTCCTTTGCACATAGAGCTATGACTATTCTATTTTGCTACATTGCACACTCTCTTCACCTTGAATGCAAACGCCTAGAGGATATATGTATTACAGTCTAGGATTAATTTTTATATGCATTCTCTATATACTACACATTCTTCTTTCTTCACTCTCTATCTCTGTTGCATATTCGACTATACATCTCTCTGTTCAACACTCTCTGTCCTTGTAGACTATTCTCACTCTCTTAGTAGATACAATTGCATCAAAAATTCTCAGATTGTCTTCTTTTTGATTAACTCCACCGATCTGCAATCTCTTCCTTGAGATTCACACCACCGTTCAGACCTTCTCAAATATCTTGCTAGGGTTTCCTTATCTTGCAAACTTCACTAGCAAGCTACTTGTACATCGAGCTACACACCATCATCCAACAAAACCCTAAACCTAGAATACATTAAATGCATTCACTTGATAGTAGGATCTGATTATAATCTTGATCACTTGTTAGGGTTTTCTAAAAATCTTCATTACACAACCTTTGTATTGAGCCTCACAACATTTAATTCAGATACAAAGAATTTGCTAAGAATAACAACCCGAGAAACCTTAGAATCAGATATGTATTAAATGAGTTGTCTTGTTCATTTAATCTAATTTGATCTTGATCACCTTTGTAGTTTGTTTTTCTGCCTTGAAGATCAAATATTCATTTACATTGGTCGTTGTGCAGTTGGACCAATTAATTGCTTCTCCTGTGTTGGTTACCATTTGTAACCCCTATTCACACGGACTAGACTATTGTAGATTTTCAAGTTTGAATACTGGCCATCAATCTTCTCCTTTCACACCCTGATCTTGCGCTTTCCATTCACTACTAAAACTTTAAATCATAGCCATCTAATAAGCGATCATTGAAATCTCTTTCATTGATCATATCCTTCATGACCATCGTGTATCACCAAAACATTTGGAATGATCACAACCATTTCCACGATGTAGTGATCACTAACTGATCACTTTCCTTTGTGCTCTATCATTCATCACATATCGCTGATATGATACAGACATTGACATATCTATCCATGATGCACCACTAAGTAGTGATTGAGCTCCATCATTCATCGCTTATCACTGATATGCTATGGACATCAACATATCTATTTGCAATGCACCACTAAGTAGCGATTAGCTACACTGTTCATTGCTATCCTGATGGCTCTAACAATGGGCCCACATAATATTCACAAGATGGAAAGGTTATGCCATGTGTCAATTGTTGTCATCATACTCTACTACCACTCAACACTTTTTGCTCATCGCTCAACTCTCCAACTTCTTCGCTTCATAATAGCAATGTGAAGCAATCAGGCGATATGATGCCATGTGTCATTGGTCCCGTCAAGGCCCTATTCTTCTTTATCGTGCATCATATTATTATCATGATCGCGACTATTGAATTTCTTCATTGTGTATTGTTGATCTACAGACCAATTCTAACGTTCTTTCCGCGATGTGCGAGATCTAGCGATAGTCATTCATCATGTATCGCTGAACCACAAACCAATTTTCAAAAGCTATCTGTGATGCGTAATATCTAGTAGAACCCATTGGTGATAATAACCGAGTGACAAGGTGAAGGGGTCAGTCACTGAACGAACTTAAAATCCATAAGTTATAACTTAACTAACCTGCAACCTTCAACTAGCAATCAACAACAAAATATAAGAACATATTGGCCACCATGACTGCAAACGTATTAGGGTTTATTTGTAAACCCTAATATCACCCGAGAGAAAAAATAATGCATTCTTGGATGCATCCTTCACTTCTTGGATCTACAGAGCACATCACTGGAATGCTCTCAAAAAACCCACATCGAATCTGGTACCTAATTTGTTATCACATACCTAGAAGCAACTGTTGCAAAAGGATGACAACATTTTGTGAACTATGCAACATATTGAGCACCTTACTCTCCTGCACCAACAACCAATCCACATACTTCTAGAACCAGGTTCACTGCTCTTACATTCATCCTTCTTCCTTGCATGGTCACTTTACCTCACATCTTATACTGCCTTGACATTACTAAACACTTCCAAACAACTCTCTCCTAGGATAAGATATTACACCCTTCTGATCCACCTCTTTGGTATCAATGACAACATTATATGCTTCTACACAGGGTCATATCCACTTCTCCTTTGATCCCCTTTTGACATCAGTGACAACATATTCCAACAATTTATTGCAGGAAAAAAATACCATTGAAAGATGGGTAGCTTTGATCATTTGGTTGTCTGATAGGATATCTTCTAGTGTTGTTTCTTTGATTTCTAAATTGTCTCCTATTGCCTTGAATTTCCTTTTTACTATCAAACTTGGTAGATGTCTAATTTTCCTTTGAACTCTATCCTCAAGTCCCAATCCACCTTTGTCCTTAGAGAGTTTATGTATTGCAAGTAATTCATCAAGCATTGTAGTACTTATTTTGATTTTCTCCTCATGTAACCTTGCCTTTTCCAGATCAGATCTAAGATTCACCACTTCTTGTTCAAGTCTAGAGCATTCTACAGTCTTGTTTTGCATTTTAGTATTTAGACAATCCTCATTTCTCTTCTTTTCTTCCACTTGCACTTTCAATTTGATGATCTCTTCACTTGCTTGCTTCAACTGTATATTGAATTCCCTGTCTTTCTCTGAATTTTTTGATTTTTTCTCTCAATTTTTTGATGCATTCATTTGCTTCTCCTAGGCTTTCCTTAAGCTTTTGTTCTCAATTTCAACTCTACCAAGATCTTCAAGAGTAGCCTTAAGTTCTTCGTTGTCAAACATGCATTCATCTTCTACATATTCAATTGCAGAAATTTCTTCCAGAGGAACAAGACACATATTGTCTTCCAAGTGTTCAAACTTCCAAGATCTTCCTCAAGCTGTTAGGCTTTTCTAAAGAAACTAGGATTTGATACCAATTGTTGAACATTCAGAATATTGAGAGGGGGGGTGGTGGATCAGTATTCTATAACTTTTTGAACACAAAAAATTCAATCATCAAACCATATTAACTGAAATAAGAAATGAATGCATGACTCATCCACAAAATCACAAAAAAAAAAGAACACTGAGATTTTTACGTGGAAAACCAAAAATGTGAAAAACCATGGTGAGGATTAGCTCACAATATATTATATCCAGATATAGTATATTACAGGGGCTCACTGCTAAGACACACTGTCCTTATAAGGCTCACATCCAAAGTTAAATACGATACAAAAATTTGGCTCACTACCAAAGTATGAATTGATTCAAAGTGAACCTTTCTTGTGTTGTATTTTAGTTCCTTTGAAGCTCTGAATATGAAGAAATACTCTGCTTAGCAGTCACACACCAACTCTGCTCAAATTCTGAATTCTTTTTACCACTGAATTCACATGTTCACATTATAAGACATCACTCAGACATGATATGTCATTATGCTTGCACATTCACCTATTTACCACTCCTTTCAATTCCAAAATATCTCATATATATACCCAAATACATTCACACTAATCAATTAGGTTGGCCTAATTAGATGTAAACAAAACAATCCTAAATAGCTTTTGTCGGCACCACACAAGATTCAAAAAACATCTTCACACCCAAGCAAAACATGCAATACTTAATTTAAGTTGACATGGTCCCAAAATAGATCCACCTAATATCCATAATGTATATTTAGTCTTATCAACTCATATCATGTATTAGGTCGGCCAAGAATAGGACTTAATCACAAAAAATTCCAACCATGCACACGCTTCCCAACATACACACCTTCCAGATTCAATATTGTATACATGTAAAACTGAACTAACACCTATCACACACTTTAAATGACATTTTCACATCATCAACATCATTATCATCGAATATCACTACATTTCATATCAATTACATCAAAAACCCTTAATTCCCCTATTAATTGAATAATACGACATTATTTAATTAATTCACTTTTTCATTCATTTTTTACTAATTAAATAAATTCCATTTATTTAATAAATTCCTAAAGCCCTATTTCTGCTATTAATTGAATAATACAACATTCTTTAATTAATTCACGTTTCATCAATTTTGACCAATTTAAATAAATTACATTTATTTAATAAAGTCCTAATTTAACTTTATTTCATCCTAATTAGTTAAATAACATCTATTATTTAATTACATCACTGAATCACTTTATTCCCCTAAGTCGATTAAATTATTAAAACATAATAATTTAATTAACTCACTTTCCCTCCAAATTTGAATAATTTGAATAAACTATTCAAAACATTATAAAAAATAAAATCAAACTAATGCAACTTTGTTTGCAAAAGTCAAACTTGATTTGCACATTCAACTCCAAAAAGAATTAATTAATTAAATCGATTAATTAATCATTTTCGACCACTTTCCTAATTGAGTAAATTACAAATCATTGATTGCTCAATCTAATTCCTAACTGATCAATCTAATTCCTGACTGATCAATCTAATTCCTGACTAATCAATCTAATTCCTGACTGATCAATCTAAAACCTGACTAATCAATCTAATTCTTAACTGATCAATCTAATCCCTGACTAATCAATCTATATCCCTGACCAATCAATCTATTCCTCAATCACACTAATTACGTAATCTATTTGCACAGATTATGCCCATCTAAATCCTCTCAACAACTTTCAACCGTCGATCAAGATATTCTACTATGCAATCTTGATCATCCATTTCAAATCACAATTTCTATATAACAAACCTCTTTCCTGACAAAAAAGATCGGAGAATCAACCTATCTTGCACAATGAAGTACTATCGAGATCAAAATCAATATTGAAAAAACTTCAACACATCTCTTTGATCAACACACACATCATTCTTCAAGCTCTCGCACGCAACAATGGAGGCTTCGTAGTGATACAAACAACCCAACATCTTGCAAATACACTCCAACACGGGACGGTAAGATTGTATTGTTTTGAGTTCATGTTTGTTGTCTTGTTTCATAACATTCTTAAATTCATTAGCTTTATAATTTCATTTCATGAGTGAAGGAATATATCTTGATTTGTTGTTTTGATTTAGATTAGTTTCTATTTCATTGCATTTATCTTGTTTATTCAATCCAAATTTTCCCCTTCACACAAATATTTCTTCAGTATCTCATTTCATTGATATAAGAGAAACTACCTTTAAAACTGTAACATCAAAACATTCTTCATAAGAAAATGTGGAATCTCCCACACTGGTATATTGATCAAATAGATGACAACGATATATAGACTTGAACTCTATCATTGATATCTTCTAGTACTCTTAACAAAACTTCTTGGGATGTTGAATATAGTTGTATGATCCAGTCATAATGATATGGTTACAAGCGAAGAGTTGTACCTTTTCTTGTAGTGAAGTGCAGACCGAAAAACCAACACACTGAACCACAACACCATCAACAGAGAACACTTAGCCAAATTTTTGATAGATTAGCTTTTTAGTATAGATAGTATTGTACAAATGACACCAAAAATGCTTCCCCACAATGTTGACATCAATGAAAACATTGGGCCAGCCAAATCAACCTATGTATGTACACTTCATGCTCATGTTTCCAAGTTGCATCAATAAAGAAAAACTTCAAAACTTCCAATAGGAGCACTGCTAATCCCTAGTGTGTGTCACTCTCAACATTGGGAGGATATTCTGGAGAAATATAGAAACACGACTTCATCATGGAAAAATAAATGGCTATCACTGGCAGGAAGAATAGTAATGATTAGCTCTATTCTCACAATTGTTTTGATATATGCAATGTCATGTTTTCAAATAACACACAAGATCAAATCAAATCTAGAAAGCTTCCTCAAAAAAAATTTATGGGAAGGTTAAAAAATAACAAGAAAATCCCACTAGTGCATTGGGATAAGGCATGTTTACCAAAATTAGTTAGTGGAGCTAGATTGAGAAAAATGAAAGCACAAAACATGGCTTTAGGAGCCAAGCTTTCATGGAAAATGTATATGGAACCAAATTGATTATGGTGCAAAATATTTCAAAGCAAATACCTAGAAATCTCAAATTCAAAGAGGATCCTTACCATGGGGAACTTGGTTGGTGGATTGGCCATCTGGAGATTTTTATGGGATAGCATGAAGCTTATTATTGGACATTTGACATGGAAAATTAATAATGGGAAACAAGCTAACTTCTGGTTGGAATCCTAGAATGGCTACATGCCACTAGATGAGGTGGTGGTAATTAAAGAGTACATAAATCCACTTACAAAGTTGATTGATGTTGATTTGCTACCAATTTTGATGGAAACAAAAACAATCCTAAAGAAATAATTAGTTAATAGAAAAATCATATTAACAGAGGATGATGATGAAATAGTGTGATGTGGAGCCCAGTCATGAGAATACACCATCAAATTGGGCTATCAAATCCAAAATTCTATACAAGTTGATCACACTTGGCTAAGGGCATTATGTTGGTACCCATCTGTATTGCCCAAGGTGGGTGCATACTTATGGATTGCACTACAAGAAAACATACTCAAATATGAGAGAATGAGTGTTATTGGTTTTTAAGGACCTAACAGATGCACACTATGTTAAAACAATTGTGAAACAGTAAACCATCTTCTACTAGGATTTATATACTCAATGAATTATTGGGATTGGATTTAAGATGTTCTAGGATGGAACGAAGAAAGACATGAAGATCGTAAGGATTGGTTGATTAGTTGGCCAAAGGGAAAGAAGGATACAATGTGGGAAAATTTATGGGTTGTCACTCCATCAATGATTGTATGGCATATATGGAAGGAAAGGAATCGTATAATTTTTTAGGAAAAAACATGAATGAAGAAAATTTAAAAGAAGGTTTTATGTGAGCTATTGAATGCAAAAGGTACGGTGAAATCGAGTACTAAATTCATAAGGTGATATGAGGAGTTACATAAAAAGTGGGACAACCTAAAAATATTTAAAGGCCAACTTAAAGACAAAACAAAGATTAGACGAGAGGCAGTTTGGAAGGGCTCAATTCAAGGAAGATTCAAAATCAATTTTGATTGACCAGTAAAAGGAAATCCTGGACTAGTAGGGGCATGGTGCATCATTAGGGATAGTAGTGAGCAATGTGTATGGGCCTTGTTGAGAAAGATTGGATATGCTACAAATAATGAAGCTAAAATGGAGGCTTTAGCTCTAGGACTATGGATGTGTAGAGAAAAGAATATCATAAATATAAAAATCGAAGGTGATTCACTACTATGCAAACAAGTAACAACTAAGTGAGACACGCCAAATTGGAAACCAAAAAGCTAGGTGTTGAAGGTCTAAAAATATTTAGAGGAAATGGGGGATTTTTGATCTCGCATGTATATAGAGTAGCAAATGGAGTTGCAGATTTCCTGGCCAATTTTGGAGTCAATCAAGACAAATAAGTTATCATTGAGTCAAATCCTAAAAAGTGGGTGAGATTAGAAGATTTATTGATAAAAGATTAGTTAAGGAATAATCAAGAGAACCATGTCTATCCTTAGTAAGTGTTGCACTATTGAATGAAGAAAACAAATGGCAATAGGCTTGAGATGTTAAGATTTGATGGAAAAATAAAATATAAATGGATGGCTTGGCTAGGAGATGCAAAAATATTTAAATGACAAAGGTCTTGATCAAACAAAATGCTCAAATAGTTGTGAAATAATATTTTACTGATTCAAAAGAGGTGTACAATAGTAAGCCCAAAGGCAATAAATGACATAACTTTTTCAATTTTACATGGTAGAATTTTGCATTGCCAAAGCCCTTTATTTTAAGCAGACCCAACTAGAAAAAAGAATAACCCCAACAACTACAGACATAAAATACCCTTGTAGGGAAACATACATCAACCACCATGAAATAAAAAATAGTTGTAACACCAGACCAACCACTTACATATTAGGGTATCTAGATCCAACGAAATGGAACTTTGACATAAGAACAAAAAACCCAAACTATAGAATGTAACAGAGTGGTTGAAACCAAGAGATTACATTTTAACATTACCAGAGCCATACGTTGACCAAACCACCCATGAAGCATGAGATCCCATTCGCCACATACCACCAAAAAGACCACTATAGAGCAGAGTTAGAAAAAAGAGGTTTATAATCATCATCAAGCCCTAGTCCTCATGATATTTAAGGAATTAATTTATCCATTGAAAATCCTGCACAAACTCATAATGGTAAAGCATCTTCAGAAATTTGGCACCCTAAATTGCTTGATCATGGTGGCTCCAAAGCTATGCACCCTTCAAGTCCAATAAGAAGGAAAGGAATTGAACCCTTGGGTGCATATGGTGACCCAAATCCTTGGGCCGAGGAATACCCACGCCCAATCAAGTTGCTGCCACAACCTCATCAAGTTTGCCTAGAAAGCTAGGGTTGAATAACTCCCTTGTCATCTCATTACAACCTCCTTTGATATTTGAATATCCAATAGAATGGCCATGAATTGGGACAACCTATCAGTATTGATGTGATAACATTCCTCTAGGACCAAAAATTCCTTGCCTAAATAGCTTGGAAGCCTTGGTCATCATAAAATAATTCTCTTGCAGAACCATTTTGATTCATTGGTCAGTAATCTAACCTAAAAATTCCAACTATATTTTCTCGCTTGTGAGCCTAATTGGTGTTTCCATTATCACAATCCATCGAGATTTCCTCATATTGGTAGAATTAGACAGTCAAACTTAAAATAGTGCTTAGGGCATGGAAACATGCATACCTTAATGAGTATCCAACAAGATAAAGTTGTTTGATTCTTATTGTTATAAGAATGAAGGTGTTATCATTGATGTCAACTGGTCAATTGGTTATCAACCGGTTTCTATGGTTATTGGTTGTTCATGTTGAGAATATTGAGAAAATTGTATTGAAGACAGGTTGCAGGTGTTCAGTGGTTGCTCTGGGTTTTTCTCCTATGTTTATGTGGTTTAGATATGTTGATCATGTTTGTTGGAAGATGCTATATCCAAATTTTTGGCTTCTGATTCATTGTATAGTGCAAGTTATGTTCACTAGTTGTGAACTGTGGTTTTTTGTGTTTTTGGCTGAGGTCCAAGAGAAATTTTGTTGGTCCAAATTTATCTTTGGTAAAGACTTATGACTTGCAGTTCTAGAGCTAAGTTGTTATGATCGTGTTGAAGATAATTTTGGCATCTAGAAGGATCGTGCTTAATTATTCTATGTGTTTTACACTGGCTTGGCTGACCTTGTGTTGAACACTACCTTCAAATTTGATGAAGCATGTTGGACCTATTTGTGTCCTCATCAAGTGTGTTTTTGGGTTGCCCTCATTCTAATTCCACCCTAGGATGTTTTGGCACCGACCTAATTTGATTTTATTGATGGATGAATGACTTTGGATATGTTTCAAAGTTGAAGATGGTATAAATACAGGATGAGTTAGTGGTGAAAGAAGAACAAGAGATAAGTGTTAAGAAATAAAGTAGATAGAGGTGAAATAGATGCGAATTAGTGGGTGTATGTGATATGAGTGTGGCAGATCAATGTAAAGCCTAAATGCTAAGTTTTTGGATGCAGTGAGCTGAAGGTGTACTCTATCATACATGCATACTTGCAAGTGGTTGAGAAAATTGTTGTGGAAATTTTTGTTGCATTGAGATTGTCTTCTCTCTATAACATATCTCTTCTATCTTCTTTGTATCTATGTGGTAGTGAGTCATCTGGGTGGTTGGCCTTGTTGGACAGTGAGTCCTTGTTTTGGTAGTGAGCCTTGTTTCTAAGGCAGTGAACCTTTGTAACTGGTTTTGATATTCTATATAGTGTGAGTTAATCCTCACCATGGTTTTCCCTTATTGGGTTTTCCACGTAAATCTAATGTTGTGTTTATGTGATGATTTTCAGTTTCTGCACTTTCACTTAATGTTTAATCTTTTTAGTAGTGTTAAGGATTTTTTCTAGTGAATGATTTAAAGGTTTAATTTTGTTACAACTGATTCAACCCCCTATCAGTTATCTTGTTCAACACTTACGTACTTACTTCATATCAAACTAAGCCAATTCCAAATGATTTTAAGTAAGGCACTTGACTCTCACACAAGGGAAATGTCACCTCGTCCATATTTACTCTTTCAAATATATCTCATGATCTTGTTAACTCAATAGGCACCCCATTTTGAAATTATTAATTTCATGCTAGGCAACACTCATAACTATCAATGTGTTGGAAAGAACACACATATCCCATGATGGTTATAACTCGTAGCTTGAAATTTGTTTGGCATAGAATTTTATACACATGATTGACATTGCTAGAAATTAATTTATGCTATCATCATCCAGTTAGACTCCTGTAAGCCTTACACACAATGGTTTTCCATTTTATTGACCTCCCTATTTCCTTTCTTAAAATTATGATTGGCATTCTAACTTCAAGGCTCAGATCAAGGGTTTCTTCGATAATATTTGGGGTGGTCATGGAGATCATAGATGATATACCTAAAATTAAAAACCAATACAAATTGGGCTCCATTACTATTGTACTCCTCTTTTTGAAACAAAAATTGCACAGGCTCTAAAAATCATTAGAGAAGGATTAGAGAACTGTGATGTACTGAATATGCTAAGTAAGGAAGCATTAAAGGTGATCTCTTTTTTGCTCCAAAGTTGGAGTTGAACAATGTATTGGTGGATGGAATTAATTTTATCTTGCATGCAATGTAAATTTTTCAAAATGGGAGCTACCCCCTATGGTAGCACTTACCATTAAGAAAAATGTTTATATTTCAGCTTGAGATCACAAAATTATGTGTGTTGTGATCAGTTGGGGTCACAATTCAAGGTCAATTTTGTAGATCATGGTCAAATCTACACTAGTGAAGACATCCTATACTTGCATAAATTGGTTGACAATCTACACAATCTTAGATTCATGTATAGGTTGATTTGCTTCTATTTTTTGTTATTTGAAACTAGCAATGTTTTAAAATGCCTTTAGAAGATAGTCAACATGTTGCAATAAAATATGTTCTCATGGTTCAACCCCTAGAGATGTGTGTAAAATATTAATAAACAACAAACAGTTCCTAAAATAAATATTTAAATTTGTTTTGGTGCACCAAATTGAAGTCTTCTACTATTGATTATTCATTAAATGCTTTTACAATTAGAGAGAATGATCAAATGTAACAAATGTGAAATGGATGTAAATGAGTGCCTTTAAATTCAAGCACGTAGTGTCAAAAAGAGTAAATGTGTGTTTAGTTGGCCTTAACTAGGAAAGGAAAGGAATGGGTGAGAGTTAGCGAAATTTGCATTCAAATTTTAAGATTTCAAGGATTAGATCTATGATCGAGATCAACCTTACATCCGTGGAAATGATGTAGAACATGGAATGGTCAAATTAATATAATTACTAGATGTATTAGGATAGATGTAGAAATGAGCATAATTAATGCATGGTTTGGGTGAATGCATTAAAATGATTGCATGTATAGAAAAGGTGTGAATAAACCTATGGGGATGTGTGTGTGTGGAGATAGGTAAAAATCTAGGGGAATATGCTTAATCACACAATATTGAGTCATTTATTGATATGTACATATATTAAAACAATGCAAAACTAAATAGGAAATGACATGCATGAGCGTGAAAATTTATCCATTATATTTTGCCTTCACTTTGAGTTGCATGTAATTCTTAAACCAATCATGTATCCCAAAGTATGTAGCACTCAAAAACATGCATATAAAGTAAATATTCAAATATAAAAGGATATCACGAGAGTTTATATAAAGCAATGGAGCTTGTAAATGTGATCATTTACAAGTTCATCTAAGTATGCACTCTCCATGGGAATTTGTGAAATAGAGGAAAGTATGCCATGAGTAGATTATTTAACATAGGTAAGAATAAGGAAATAGAAAATTCATAGGGGAATATGGTGTTCACACGGGCGATGTGTGTGTAGGCCCATGGCCTACACGACTGGTTTTTCTATTGCATACGTTTGGGAGGTAGAGATCGAGTACAAGAGGTGAATGCAAGTTTGGGGGTGGATTTTTTCTGTGCACAGGGGGTTTTATTTGGGATTTTTTATTTTTTTTGTATGAGTTTTTTTTTTCGATGCTTATGTAAGGTATAAAAGTTTTGGGGAGGCATAAGGAGGATTCCTTGTCTCCGCTATTGTTGTTTATGGCTTTAGGTGAAGTAATTGGCTTTAAGTAGAACATGGACTTTTGAGCATCCTTGCATGCAAATTCTCCATCTTCATCAAAGCTTTCTATTGGTAGTAACTTCTTGTACAAGGCTTCAGGGGTGGAGGGGATGGCTCCATCTGGAGGTCCTCTTATCCTGAAAACTAATGGGTGTTTGGAGAGGGGATGGCCTATCCTGGTAATTCAACTTGAGTTAATTACGAAGGAAGTTGAGTACTATTTGAAGCATGCTTTAATATGCAAGTTCATGGGGATGTGTGTCTCTCTTCCTTTTTTGGAGTCTTGGGGCCAAACGAACATGGAACCCTCAAGGAAAAATGGAGGTGATATTGATGACTGGAAAATTTTTCATGGTTGTTTTCAATTGCATGGATGATTGCAATAAAGTTTTTGAGGGAGGCCCTTATTCTCATAACTAGATTGGCTTGTTCATCAAGCCATGGCATATTGGTTTCAACCTTTTAGAGGAGCTCCCAAATTGTGTTCTTGTCTAGGTGCACCTCCCTAGGTTCCTATTTGAATTTTGGAGGAATGACATTTCTACATATGGTTGCTTTGTTGCTTGGAAAATTGGTGGTCCCTTCTCGAAAAACACAGAACAAGAAGGTACTTAGTCTTGCACGTATTTGTGTTTAGATAGATTTGAGTAACCCTCTTCCATATTCTTTGGAAATTTGTGTGGGTTCTTCTTCATGGGTGCAATAGCTTTACTATGAGGCTCCCCCTTTCATTGTTGGTTGCATCATGAGTATAGCATTTGCAAAAGAAATGTCCTAGGATTCACTCTTCAGTGCCCCATCCTAACCATCCCCCTCGTAATCCTCCTAAAAAGGATAAAAACAAAGCTCCTATTTTGACTGATGTGGCTAATAAGGATGGTTTTATTCATGTCAAGCCCCACAACAAGAATTGGGGTTAGAAAAGAACTTCTAAGGAGAGATAGGAGGAGGAAATTTTCAATTGCTTTGATGTGTTGGATGACCTTAGCCAATAGGATGTGAACCCAGGTATGATGGCTCTAGAATAAGGTGTCTTGGATGTGATTCCAAAGGGTACTAATCCAGATGATTTTTAGAACATTCAGGAGAGTGACATATCACTTTCTCAAATGGAAACGGATCCAAGCCTCGTGGTTTCAACTGATTCTATGGACCCAATTATAGTGGAAAACCTTGAGGTTGTGAACACTTCTTCTCTAGAGAAGATGGTGTATAATTTAGAGAAAGGAAACAAGTCTTCTCTACCCTTAGGGCTTCTTCAGAAAAATCCAAAGAAAGGGGATTCTGAGAAACCACCCAAGGCTATCCACAAGAAGGATTTGGATAAAATTAAGATGATGGGTGAGATGTTGGTGGAGTTAGGTTTTGTCAAAACTCTTGACTCCCACTTTTCCAACTCTCAGAGATGATTATTCTTTCATGGAATATGAGGGCTTGAACAACGACCCTAGAAAAAATGTTGTACATGATTTGGTGCGAAATCATTCACCGGATATGTTATTTGTTCAAGAAACTAAACTTTATGTGGAGACTGTGTAGTTTGGTACCAAAATTGTGGTGGTAGGGCCAATGTTAGTGTATTGATGCACAAGGTAATACTAGGGGTGTTGTCTTCTTATGGGATCCTTTGAAGATATTTCCTCTTTGGTGGATTTCTAGTAAGTCTTCTATCTTTGTGGTTGCTTTGAGCTTGAAGTCTGGAGATACTATTCTAATTTCTAATATTTATGCTCCAATTGACTTTCTTGGTAAGAAACATCTTTGGTCTCATATTTAGCTTATTTAGAGCACTGCTCCTCTATATCCTTGGATCATTGCTAGAGATTTTAATGCTATCGTCAAGTTGGAGGAAAATAGGGGAGGAATGTTGAGGTTGGAGATGTCTACTTTTCTTCTTAGGGATAATATTTATTCTTTAAATTTGGTGGATATAAAACTTGGTAAGGGTCTTTTTACCTAGAACAAAAAGAGGTGTGGTAATGAATTCATTGCTAAGAGGCTTGATAGGTTCTTGGTGTCTTATTTCTGGATTGGCAGATCTTGGACTATTACCTTGAAGATTCTAGATTGGAGGGATTTGATCATTGGCCAATTAAGCTTTTTGTTTCATTGGCTAGTGTTGCCCGTAATCCCTCCAAGTTTCAACTCATCTGGCTGCATGACCCCTCTCTACAGGATCATATGGTTTAATGGTGACACCAAGGTAGACCTACTTTTGGCACAATGATGTACTCCTTTTTCAAACAACTATAGTATGTGAAGTATCAACTCAAGAGGTGGAATAGGCAGTGTTTTGACAATATCTTTCTTGCTAAGGTTGCTGCTCAAGCTAGTTTGGATGCCATCACTCATGAGATTAGGGAGAATGGCCTTTTTGATTATTCTATAAAGGAGGAGTCAAATGCTTTGAAAGATCTGGAGGAGTGTGAGTTGTAGGAGGAGATTTATTGGAAAGAAAAGGTGCGTGTGGAGTGGTTGTAGGAAGGGGATAGAAACACTACTTTTTTCTTCAACTTTGTGAAGGCCAAGAGGCATGGTAATTTGATCCCATATCTTGTGAAATCTAGAGGTTATCCTCTATCCTCTCCTAGGGATATTTTTAGGGAGGTTTCTTAGTATTTTGCTACTTTTTTCAAGGAGGACTCCCTTGATGTGCAGGAGGAAGAAGATTGTATCATTACTTGTATCCATTCTATAGTTTCTATGGAAATAAATGAATGAGAACCTCATGAGCTTAATATATTTGGAAGAGTTGGAGGCTACTATTTTCTAGATGAAGAAAGGGAAAACCCTTGGTCTTGATGGGTTTCTGATAGATTTATTTCAAGAGTTCTAGGAAATAAGAAAATTGGACTTATTAGAGGTGGTATGAGAATCTCAAAGGAATAAATAGATGTTGAAGTCTATGAACTCTACTTTTATTACCCTCATCCCAAAATGTGAGGGGGATGATAAGATGAGTTTATTTAGGCCCATATTTCTCTGTATTGTTTTCTATAAGATTCTTCCCAAATTGATTATGGAAATACTGAAGCGGTGGATTAATAGGATTGCCTCTTAGGAACAAGGGGGATTTGTGGCTAACAAAAAAATCTTGGATGGAGTGGTCATTGCAACAGAAACTATTCACTTTATGGAAACCTCAAAAGAAAAATCTATATTTATAAATTGGACATGGCTAAAGCCTATGATAGGGTCAAATGGTCCTTTCTTTAGAAAGTGCTTGGTGCTTTTGGTTTGTTGAGGAGTGGGTTACGTGTGTGATGAGTTGTATCATGACCACTTTCTCTTCAGTTCTGGTTAATGGGGAACCCTCCTCCTTGTTTGGGGCTTCTAGAGGCCTTCTTCAAGGGACCTTTATCCCCTTACTTATTCATTCTCTTGGTTGAAGGCTTGGGGAGAGTTATTAAGAGTCATGTGAATCAAGGCTTGATCTAAGGGTGGAATTGGGGAAATGGCATTCCTCCTCAATTTCACATGCAATTTGTTGATGATAATGCTTTGATGGGTGTGGCTAAGGTCAAAGAGGCTACCAACTTCCACAAGGTTTTGGAAATTTACCTTGCAACTTCAAGACAGTTGATCAATGAAGGCAAATCTTCTATTTTCTTCTTTAACACTCATGTTCCTATTCAACAACTGATTTCCAATATCCTAGGATTTCAAATTGGTCATTTTCCTTTGACCTACCTTGGCATTCCTCTCTCCACTAGTATCCTTCCCAGCGATTCTTGGAAAAATATTTTAGACAAGTTTCATGCGAAAGTTAACCATTGGACCTACAAGTGGTTATCTTTTATGGGTCAGGTGCTGCTTCTAAATTTAGTGGTGCAGGATCTTCCCAATTACAGGTGTATGCTTCAAGTGGCTCCTATTGGAAACACAAGGGTAGAAAACTAAGAGGGGGGTGAATCAGTTGTCAAAAAAATTCAAAACATATTCAACTTATTAACCTTATTCTCAGATCTGATTAATAACCATGAAAGCATAAATCAACAACACATTAGAAATACACATAACACCAATTTTTTTTTACGTGGAAACCCTGTTAGGGGAAAAACCACAGTGGATGTCATTCCACAAGATTATACCCTGTTAAAATTATAAAGAAATGTAAATGGGGAATGCACATGCATTCAGGAACACTACCTAGAGCTCACTGCTCAATTATAGAAAGGCTTACTGCCCAAAAGAGGACACACTATCTTACAAAAATATTTGGATTGCATCCACAAGATTTTGAACTAAGAAAATAGCATTTGCTAATGCTTGATTACAGTTCCAGTTAAGCACATGAACACTTCTTCACACTTTCCTCACTCTTCTTCATACTTCACTTTTTCCTTCAAATGATTAGGACATTATTCACATATCTCATACACAAGCACCTATCACACACCTTCAAATGGAGTAAACAATCGATTATATATATCCACAACAAGAGATTACATCGCTACATGTTGGCCTCAAAAAAATAATAAAACATATGCAAACTGTTGGCCCAAAACATTAAATATTATTAATGCGAATCAACCAAGGTCAGCCACAACATAGTGAAGACCCAAAATAAAATTCTCAAACATGAACCACCTTCAAAAATTATTCTTTGAAGATCCACAACACGCAATAACACCCTATCGGCCAAGAACATAAAAAACATGAACACGTAAGAGAAAATATCTAATTGCGAGCACAATGATCAATGCAGACGTGTAACACAGATAGAGAACAATATAGAAACATCCAAAAACATCATGAATCACTAGAGAAGAATCCACAACAGCTGAACTTACTAGGATCACATCATCTTCATTCAGGAACACCAATTGAAGCAACAAAATGACTGTCGGAACACAACTGCTCACAACTCGATCAAATCTTCATGCAGATCTCTAAAAATTAACCTGGATAAAATAGATATACTTGAAAACAAACCCTTTAATCCTCAACCACTGATCATCAATGTACTAAGCTAACCAATAGACTGAACTACACATCACCATTGACAACCTGCAACTTATTTCATTACAATTTTCTCAATATCCTCGACATATACAACTTCTAAGAAATTAATTCCAATAGTGTTGACATCAATGACAACCACTTACCAACAAGACAACCACAACATCCAACAATATCCCCCTTTGGCATTGATGGCAACACATGATTTGAAAAATAGCATCAACACAACTATCTTTAGCACTTACTCCCCCTTAGGTTCTAACTCTTTTCTCCTCAACACTTTCACACAACCCTTCTCCCCAGATAATTCATAGTTTTTCACATGAATCTTTTCCCCCTTTGAAATTAATGACAGAGATATCTTTTCTCCACACAAGCTCTGAACCACATATCTGAACATCTGACTACTCCCCTCGAGTAGCAACCACCACAACATCAATCTGGATTAAGATATGACTGTGAAATTCACAGACTAATACAAGTCAATGCATCTTAGTTCTAATTAGGAGGGAAAATCACCCCTAGATTCCCTTTGAGATACTCAAAATTATCCTTAGACAATGGTTTGGTAAAGATATCTGCAATTTGTTCCTTAGTAGACACATACTCCAATTTGACTTCCTTTTCACTCACCTTCTCTCTCAAAAAGTGAAACTTGATAGATATATGCTTGGTCTTTGAATGCAGCACCAGATTCTTATAAATGTTAATTATACTTGGATTATCACAGAATATAGCAATATGTTCATCATACACAACTCTAATATCTTTCAAAAATTATTCTTTGAAGATCCACAACACGCTACAACACCCTATTGGACAAGAACATGAAAAACATGAACACGTAAGAGAAAATATCTAATTGTGAGCACAACGATCAATGTAGACATGCAACATAGATAGAGAAGAATCTAGAAACATGCACAAACATCATGAATCACTAGAGAAGAATCCACAACAACTGAACTTACTAGGATCACATCATCTTCATTCAGGAACACCAATTGAAGCAACAAAATGACTGTCAAAACACAACTACTCACAACTCGATCAAATCTTCATGCAGATCTCTAAAACTTACCATGGATAAAATAGATATACTCAACAACAAACCCTTTAATTAACAACCACTGATCATCAATGTACTGAGCTAACCAATAGACTGAACTACACTTCACCATTGACAACCTGCAACTTATTTCATTACAATTTTCTCAATATCCTCGACATATACAACTTCTAAGACATTAATTCCAAGAGTGTTGACATCAATGACAACCACTTACCAGAAAGACAACCACAACATCCAACAATCTCCCCCTTTGGCATTGATGGCAACACATGATGTGAAAAACAACATCAACGCAACTATCTTTAGCACTTACTCCCCCTTAGGTTCTAACTCTTTTCTCCTCAATACTTTCACACGACTCTTCTCCCCAAATGACTCTTTTCCCCAGATAATTCATAGTTTTTCACATGACTCTTTTCCCCCTTTGACATTAATGACAAATATCTCTTTTCTCCACACAAGCTCTGAACCACATATTTGAACATCTAACTACTCCCCTCGAGTAGCAACCACCACAACATCAATATGGATCAAGATATGACTGTGAAATGCATAGAATGATACAATTCAATGCATCTTAGTTATGATTAGGAGGGGTAATCACCCCTAGATTCCCTCTGAGATACTCAAAAGTATCCTTAGACAATGGTTTGGTAAAGATATCTGCAATTTGTTCCTTAGTAGACACATACTCCAATTTGACTTCCTTTTCACTCACCTTCTCTCTCAAAAAGTGAAACTTGATAGATATATGCTTGGTCTTTGAATGCAACATCAGATTCTTAGAAATTTTAATTGTACTTAAATTATCACAGAATATAGCAATATGTTCATCATACACAACTCTAATATCTTTCAACATCTGCTTCATCCATAATACTTGAGTACAATTGTTAGCAACAACAATGTATTCTGCCTTTGCAGTAGATAAAGAAATGGCATTCTACTTCTTTCTTAACCATGAAATTAACTTTTTACCCAATAAAAATGCACCACCACTAGTACTCTTTCTGTCATTCACATCACCTACCCAATCAACATCAGTAAAAGCACTCAAAGTAAGATCATCATCTTTAGGATACCATAGCCCAAAATCAATTGTTCCCTTCAAGTATCTAAAAATCCTCTTCACAACAATCACATGATATTCCTTAGGATCAACTTGAAATCTTGCAACAATGCATACAACATTCATGATATCTAGTCTAGTTTGAGTCAAATAAAGCAATCCACCAATCATCGATTTGTATCTAGTTTGATTTGCTTTTGGAGAATCATCATCTTGTGTTAACTTGCATCCGACCACCATAGGTGTACCAACTGGCTTTGAATATTTCATACCAAACTTCTTTAGCAATTCCTTCACATACTTGGACTGAGATATGAAGATCCCTTTATCTAACTGAGTAATTTGCAATTTCCCAAAAAGAATTTCATCTCACCAATCATAGACGTCTCAAACTCATTCTACATCTCATCAACAAACTTCATGCACAAACTATCATCTCCTCCAAAAATGATATCATTAACAAAGAATTCAACAATCAAATCTTTATCATCATCAATCTTGAAATACGAATTACTATCAATAGTACCTTTATTAAATCTAAGCTTCAACAAATACTTGTCCAATCTGGCATACCATGCTCTTGGGGCTTGCTTAAGTCCATACAATGCTTTCTTCAACCGACAAACCATATCTCCCTGATCAGTCAATTGAAATCCATTAGGTTACTCAACATACACTTCTTCCAATTCGCCATTTAGAAATGTTGACTTGACATCCATCTAATAAACCTTGTAGTTTTTGTAAGCAACATAAGCAAGAAATAGTCTCACAGCTTCAATCCTAGCAACAGGGGAAAAAGTTTCTTCAAAGTCAATTCCTTCCATCTAAGAGTATCCTTTGCACACAAGTCTTGCTTTGTTTCTAACTTCACCTTGCTCATTCAGCTTGTTTCTAAAGACCCATTTAGTTCTAATTACATTTTTTTCCTTAGGTCTAGGAACAAGAATCCATGTATTGTTCTTCTCAATTTGCTGTAGTTCTTCTTTCATTGCTTCCTCCCAATGTTCATCTCTGCATGCTTCATTCACACTATTAGGCTCAGTCTTTGAAATCAAATAGTATTCTTCTACAATTTTTCTCCTAGTCTGAACACCTTTGTTCTTATCACCTATAATCTGATCTTCTGAATGATTTAGTCTTACATACCTTAGAGTCTTTAGATGTTCTTGAACTTCTAGCTCTTGTGATCTCTCTTTTGCACTTTCACTAGTTCCTTCCTCTTGATTTTCTTGGTTCACCAGAATGATCTGAACTTGATTTTGAGTTTGAAATTTCTTTCTTGTGACTAAACTGTTATTCTTATCATCTGAATCATATCCACAGGTTCTGGATGGTCTAGCTATGTCTCCATCAACCTTGACATTTGCACTTTCAACTACTTTCCTCAATCTCTTGTTGTAGCACCGATAGGCCTTACTCTTAGTAGAATAGCCAAGAAAGATTCCTTCATTACTTCTAGCATCAAACTTTCCTATCTCTTCATCTCTTTTGATATAGCATTTACTCCCAAAGATTTTGAAATATCTAACAGTAGGCTTATGACTAGACCATAGCTCAAAAGGGGTCTTACCAGTATCACCTTTGACTTATACCTGGTTGAGGATGTAAACAACAGTACTCATAGCTTCTCTCCAATATATATGAGGAAAATTTCCTTCCAACATCATAGTCCTAGCAACATCTTGAATTGTCCTGTTCTTCCTTTCCACAACTCCATTTTGCTGAGCGGTTTGTGGGGTAGATAATTGTCTCTTTATCCCATGCACTTCACAGAAAGAATTAAACTCATGGGAAGTGAATTCACCACCTCTATCTGATCTCAGAAATTTAATCTTCAAACCTATCTCTGTCTCAACCATAGCCTTAAAAATCTTGAATTTCTCTAGAGCTTCATATTTTTCCCTTAAGAAAGTAGCCCACATCAATCTAGAGTAATCATCAATAAGTAACATGAAGTACCTGTCTCATTGTAAAATTATGACTCTAGAAGGACCACACAAATCAGTATGAACAAGCTCCAACACTTCATTTGAACAATGTTGTTTGCTCCGAAATGAAATTCTAGTTTGCTTCCCTAACTAACATTCCTTGCATATAGTATTAGTAGACTTTACCAACCTAGGAAGATCTCTCGTTGCCTGAGTAGAACTTATCTTGATAATATTGTCAAAGTTTACATGATACAGTCTCCTATGCCACAACCAACTTTCATCAACTTGAGCAATCAAACAACTTTTACCAGTAGCATTTAGGTGAAAGATGCTACTTTTTATTTTTGTACCTAAAGCAATCACATTTCCAGAACTCCCCAATATTCTACACTTTCCATCCTTGAATTGAAGATTGTATCCCTTGTCAACCATCTATCCAATACTCAAGAGATTATGCTTCAAACCTTCCACATATAGAACATCATCAATATTATTCTTACCATCAAGAGAAATACATCCTCTGCCACAGATTACACCAACTTTTTCATCACCAAATCTTACATCACCACCATCATAGTTTCGAGACTCACAAATTTTCTTTTATCACCTGTCATGTGATGAGAGCATCCATTGTCAGTCACCCATTCATCTTTCTCTTCAACTCGAGCAGCTAGGGCTTTCTCCACATTTGAGCAACTAATAGATTCAGTAGGGGCTAGATCATTTTCCTTGATAACAACAAATACCCATTCATCTTCACTTACATTTCCTTTATCAGATTCATCATTTGTCACACCTTCATTAGCAACATAATAGCACTTTCTTTGAGATCTAGGCTTGTTAGGTTTTGGCTTAGGGACTCTTTCTGGACACCTTGATGCAAAATGACCTATCTTATTGCAAGAAAAACATTTAATAGATAATTTCCCTTTATACTTACCTTCTCCTTTGGCTTCCCTTTTGACAATAAGTGCTTCAAGCTCCTCTGGTTTTCTCTCCTCTTCTTCAATCTCTCTCATTTCCTCCTCGTACTTGAATACCTTTCTAGAAGAACTTTCTCTCGGATCATATCTATGTTTATCTCTTCCAGAAGTAGTAGCTTTGAATGTTGATTCTATCTTAGGAAGAGCATCACCAAATTCACTCAACTCAAAAGCAGTAAGCTTACCAATCAACATGTCTCTGGTTACATTTGTTACAGTTCAGAGCTCCTCAATAGCAATAGCTTTGAATTTGTATGCAATAGGAAAGGATCTAAGCACTTTAGCAATAATATCTGATTCTTCCAATCGTCCACCATCGCATCTGATACTACACACAAGTTCATTCACTCTTTGCATGAAAGAAGTAATGTTCTCATCATCACCCATTCTCAACATTTCATATTTCCCTTTTAGACTTTGCAACTTAGCAATCTTCACATTAGCATCACCTTCATACAAAGTTTCCAACTTTTTCTAGATCTCATAAGCAATCATTAAATCCATAACATTGGTCATCTCATAATCAATTAGAGCACTCAACAATGCTTCCTCAACCCTGATATTGTACTCAACTTCCTTAATCTCATCTGTAGTAGAAGGACCATTATGTGGAATGATATACCTATTCTTTGTAATTTTCTAGTAGGGTTCACCAATGCATCTCAAATGACACTCCATTCAAGCCTTCCATAGAGAATAATTTGTTCCATCAAATTTTAGATTATCCTTCTTGTATGTTGCATCCTAGATCACCTCAAGTTGTTAAACTTCTTCCAAGGAACCCACTCTGATACCAATTGTTGGCAACAAAATGGCAGACAACTGAGAGGGGGGGTGAATCAGTTGTCACAAAATTTCAAAACTTATTCAACTTATTAACCTTATTCTCAGATCTGATTAATAACCATGAAAGCATAAATCAACAACACATTATAAATACACAACACCAATTTTTTTTGTATGTGGAAACCTTGTTAGGGGAAAAACCACAGTGGAGGTCAATCCACAAGATTATACCTTGTTAAAAGTATAAATAAATGTAAACGGGGAATGTACATGCATTCAGGTGCACTGCCTAGAGCTCACTGCTCAATTATAGAAAGGATTACTACCCAAAAGAAGACACACTGTCTTATAGAAATATTTGGATTACATCCATAGGATTTTGAACTAAGAAAATAGCATCTGCTAATGCCTGATTATAGTTCCGGTTAAGTACATGAACACTTCTTCACACTCTGCTCACTCTTCTTCACACTTTGCTTCTACCTTCGAATGATTAGGACATTATTCACACATCTCATACACAAGCACCTCTCACACACCTTAAAATGGAATAAAAAATCACTTATATATATCCGCAACAAGAGATTACATCGCTACATGTCGGCCTCAACAAAATAATAAAACATATGCAAACTGTCGGCCCAAACATTAAATATTATTAATGCAAATCAACCAAGGTCAACCACAACATAGTGAAGACCTAAAATAAAATTATCAAACATGAAACACCTTCAAAAATTATTCTTCAAAGATCCACAACACTCTACAACACCCTGTTGGCCAAGAACATGAAAAACATGAACACGCAAGAGAAAATCTCTAATCGCGAGCACAATAATCAATGCAGATGTGTAACACAGATGATCTAGAGACATCCAAAAACATCATGAATCACTAGAGAAGCATCTGCAACAAATGAACTTACTAGGATCACATCATCTTCATTCAGGAACACCAACTGAAGCAACAAAATGACTGTCGGAACACAACTTCTCACAACTCAATCAAATATTCATGTGGATCTATGAAACTTAATGTGGATAAACTAGATATACTCGACAACAAACCCTTTAATCCATAACCACTAATCATCAACATACTGAGCTAACCAACAGACTGAACTACACTTCACCACTGGCAACCTACAACTTATTTCATTACAATTTTCTCAATATCCTCGACATATACAACTTCTAAGACATTAATGCCAATAGTGTTGACATCAATGAAAACCAAATATCAACAACACAACCACAACATCCAATAGCTCCTCCAAGTTTTATTAAGGATTTGGATTCTCTTTCTAGGAAATTTTTTTGGGCTAGTAGCTTGGATTCTTTGAAGTGGAGTCTTGTGAAGTGGGAGACTATTTGCAAACTAAAACAACTTGGAGGTCTTGGGGTGCGGTAAGCTAGTCTCATTGGTTTGGTGTTATTTTCCAAGATTTAATAGAGATGGTGCTCTAAAAAAGACCATGTATGGGCTAGGATTATATCTAACAAATAAATTTCTGAGGTGGCTAAGGAGGAGGTCCCATGATTTCCAATTTTGGGTAAAGGCTTTGTGATTTGGGAAAGACTTAAAAAAGGGGATAAGTTGATCAAAGATGGCTTGTTTTGGATTTGCAATAGGGGGTATGATGCTCTCTTTTGGTATGATTATTGGGATGGTTTTTCCCCTATTATGAACAAGTATCCTAATGTGTAGGGTTTTTATCATCGTTTCTTAGAGGCTAGTTGGTCTCGGGTGGAGGAATTTAAATCTTCTTTTCATTGTGGACAAGTGGAGGTGTCTAGATGGGAGGAACCTTGAGAGTGGCCTCTTGGGGGTTTGGAGGAGGATCATGCTAAGCTAAGTAATATTTTAGCTTGTAGAGAATGTAGCTCAATTAGGGAGAGGGATATTATGGCTTGGAGCCCTGACCCTAAGGGGGTCTACATAGTGGCCAGTGGTTATCAAGAGATGATTTTTTAGAGGTATGGAGGGTTGGAAGTTTCATGGTGGAAAAATGTTTGGAACAAGTTTTCTTGACCTAAGTGTAATTATTTCTTATGGAATTTAGCTTGGAATAGATGTTTGACTTGGGATAATCTTCACAAACAGGGTTTCCAAGGTCCTTCTGCTTGTGCTCTTTGTGGCTACAGTAAGGAGGATTCTTCTCACTTGTTCTTTCATTTACCATTTTCTATGCTTATTTGGAACTTGTTATGGGGTATCTAGAGACATCCCCGTGTTCATGCTTCTTCACTAATTAATTTTTGGAGTATTTTGGGGAGGCCTTTGACAAAGGCTTCTTTCCTCTAGATTATTTGAAATATTGTTCGTAGGATTTTTGTGGAAGTAAGTTGATGATTCAACAGGTTTGGAAGAGAGTTATTGGCATGAGTTAGCAGACTGTGGAGGCTAAGTGTGAAGTGTCCTTTCCTTTGGAGTGAGGAGATGAAGAGAGTGTGAATAGCTTGGGCCTACATGGTTTGACGTTTGAATATTTTTATATTCAAAGAGGGTGTCGTGCTAAAGGAAGGTTCAAAGGGATGGGGGTTGGTCACCTCCTTTGGTGGATGTTTTAAATATCAATTTTGATGGATCTTCTAGGGGAAATCCTTGGTTTGCTAGGATTGGTGGTATTGGAAGAGATAGCTATGTCAAGGAAATTTTCTTCTTTTCCATTCATAAGGGGAAACAAACCAACAATCTTATGGAGGGTTTGGCAATTCTTGTTTCTATTGAGAGAGGTTGTGCTCTTGGTTGGAACAAGCTCATTTGTGAATTTCATGGTTAATTTGTTGACTTAGCAAAATTTAGATGGGGTTAGTTGGCAACTTGCCTCTATTGTTAGGCATATTTTATGTCTGAGCTCCATGCTTGAGTCTATTTCCTTCACTCACATTCCTCATGAGTGGAATAAGGTTGCTGATAGTTTGGCCAAATGGGCTTCTAAGTAGATTGGTTGCTGGAGAGTTTGGTTGGGAGCAGTTACCTCAAGACTATTCCCAAGATCTTGAGTGACTAATCTTGGAGGACATGGGTGGATGATGGTTCTTGTTGGTTGGCCTTAGGGTGCTTCCTACAATTTCATGGTTGTTTTCTAGTTTTAGGTTTCTTGGCTTTCTCTTTGGGTACTTATTTAGGACTTTGAGTGCTTTGTACTATTGATTTTATGGATGCAATAAAAAATTTACCCTCCTTATTTAAAAAAATATAGGTAAGAATAATTATAATTTAAATCTCACTAATAATGTTCATAAGAGAGACAGAGTAGGAAATGGGGTTAAAAAAATTCTTGTATGGAAAGTGATAATGCTTCGCCATGCTCATCATAAGATGAAAAAGTGCATGGGGTGCTAACATGTCATAATTTTGATATTGATTCATTTGGTCATGATAAATGTATATTTGTATAAGCACTCATAATTCTCTACAAACTCAAATAAGGGATATAAATTTTTCCTTGTGCTTAATCTAGGCTAATATAATAAGGTACAAACTAGGAATAAATAAGCCTAGACTAATAATGACACTTAGCTCTAGTCTCAATGAAGAAAATAAGTTTGATATCAAACTAAATTTTGAATGCCTTAGATCTAGAAAGATATGTTTTTTGTCTATGTCTCACCTTGGGATTGGAAAATTCTCTTTGGGTTGTGGTGGGTTGAGTCTATGGATCAAGGTTAGATCCATGCCTATGAAAACATCCTACACTTGTAAAAATGATATGGTAGTCTACACAATCTAAATTCCTATTGTGCTTGGTTCACCTCTACTTTTTTGCCATATGAAACTAGTAATATTTAAAGGTATATTTGAATGATTATCAATATGTTGCAAGGGACATATTTTTTATGCCAACCCATCAAAAATGTGTGTAAAATATCACCAAACAACAAATAATACCCTATAATGAATATACATGTTTTTTTGTGTGCACCAAACTAAAGTATTATGTTATTGATTACTCATAAAATGCTTTTAGAATGAGAGAGGATGGTCAAATATGAGGATGTGAAATAGATTCAAATGAATGTATTTAAATCTGGAAGAATGTAGCATCAAATTATGCAAATGTGTGTTTAGTTGTTCTTAAGTGGGAAAGAAATGGGTGAGAGTTGGCTAAATTTGAATTTAAATTTTTAAATTTTAGGGATCAAATATATGATTTTGAGGTTGACCCCATGTGCATAGAAATGGTCAAATCAAGATAAGTAATGGAGGTATTGGGATAGGTGTACTAATGAGCATACATAATGCATGGTTTGTGTTAATAATAAGAAATAACCTATATGGATAAATGTGTTGAGGTGTGTGTATAGGGATATGTAAAAGGTTATGGGAATGAGCTCAACTTCACACAAGATTGTATCCTTTGTCAATATGTGCATGTATTAAAACATTCTCATAAAATGAGAAAAAATTAAGTAGGAAATGCCATGGGTATGCAAATTTCACCATTACCCTAATATTAAAATTCATAATTTACTTCTATTATTAAAAATCATCATATCATATATATCCCTCCAAGGGAAATTTAAGGTCCAATCATTAGGTTGATGAGAAATATTGCAAAGAATATTCAGGATATGGAACTAAGGAAGGGACTTAGGGTCCTAAATTTACTTTTGAGATAGTCCTATAAAATTAAAATTTGCATTTACAAGATTAAAATATTTATTTCTTCTAAAATAGAAGCCTCATGTATCTAGCTCCAAGATTTAAGTTGGTGTTGGGGAAGGGAGCTAAAAAAAATTCTTCACCAACTTCAAGAATTTTTATGTCTATGTGACAACTTGTATAAAATCTAGACCATATTTTTGCATATAGTTTCTTATAAGTTCTCCAAAATTCTTCACTATTTCTTGAAGATTCTTAACAAAAATAATAATTTAACAATCCATGGAACCACTTTCTTAGAAAAGGCTAGACATTGTGAAATTTTAGCCAATCCCCCTATAAGACCATAGCCTAAAGATAACAAAGTATTTGGTCTAAGTAATAGCTATTAGAAAAAGAGGATATAGAAGGTTCATGTGGTATTTATGCACTGAGAAAAGTAGGTTTGTGTATCTATAAGAATTTGTTAGTTGAGGGAGAGTTCATTTTCACCATTTTATTTTCTAGGTTTTAAGAAATATATATTTTTGGAAGAATTTACAAGCATTTGTTAGTACATAGGATAAATGGGAATTACAAGAGAATTGCTTGTTTTGACCTTTTCATCCTTTAGTTGTTTGTTGAACTGAAAAAGTTCTCAATTTTTGTAATGCCTTATAGGCTTACCTTAGTATTGACATACAAAGTATTCATATATTGTAGGAAAATAAACACACCTTGAAACTAATAGATAAATCAATACAATTCAAGTCATAGATGAATTGATGAGCTAAGAATGGTAACTAAGTAATATAAGATATAAATCAATTAAATTGACTAAGGAAAATTAGTTCTTACCTTAAAATTAGTGAAACGTTGATTTTGGATCTAAAATGTTGTGACAAAAATCTAAAAACTAAGAACTAGTGTTGGGTCTATGACCAAAGATCTAGAATGAATAAAATATAAGAGTTTGAGGAATGGATTTTGACCTTCGATACCTACATAAGATGTTTACATGGACTATAATTATGTAAGGAAAACTAGATGATGTTAAGAAAAATCATTGGGATCTATTACAATAAATGAAAAGGTATTGACTTCCTTTCTATTAGCCAAGCCCTTAGATTGATTCATTAATATTGAAAATAGATAAATAAAGAATGTTGGATGTCAAGTAATTGTGCATGATGTAAATCGAGACTAAATGTACAATAAAATCTATGAAATGAGAATTGATGGTACATTTTTTAATTAATATTAGATTATTCTTTTTATTCCTTTTGACAATTGAAATGAACTATGATTATGCCTTTAAATACACAACACTAGACACACCACTTGGGACCTTTTAGGAGTTGGGAACACTTAAGAACATAAATATCTTTACATAGTATTAATTTTAGAAGGCCCCCCTTAAGAAGATAACCATGTGTGCAAAAGTGGTGCAAATAAATGCATAAAAGTGCAACTTATGTATTTTGTCTTCTACACTAATAAATATAGGTACATCTATTTTAATACATCAATATTTTTTTAAATGTAATTCATGAAGTTTATCACTAAGGAATATTTTTTTACTTGATGATATGAATATTAAATTTTTTAGACTAAATTGGCTTGTATGCCTTGATCCAAAAGGATCTAGTGAGATGAATTCAAGAGAATATTGGTAACACAAATATTTTTGTTTGAACCTACACTCTCAAGGGAAAATCATACCTATGAGGTTGAGCTTGAATCTATAGTTTCAATCCTCACTAATTCCAAATGGAATGTGAATTCAAACAATGTCATTTCCACTTTTATTTAAAATCAAGTATCTTTATAGGGTCTAAGAGAGATACTCGAACATTATAAGTAGGGGCGTAGATGAATTTTTGTATTCATGGGAAGCATGATTGAGTGTTATATTGATCTAAAATAGAAAAAAAATGTTTCTCATAGTTATTTATAAGATTCATAGAGTAATTAAGGAACAACTTATGAGTTTCGTCAAGTATCTATACTTATTTTGTCAATTAATTCAAAACATCAAGATAGATAAGCAATTATTGTTACCAAGCTAAAAAATTTTCTTAGGGAATTTAAAAGATAAAAATTATTGTTTTCGTGTTGAATTATTTTATTTCTAGCATGTTATTCTTTGATTTTTGACAAAAATTGTCCATCTTTAATTGGTATGAGTTTTCCACAGTCCATGAAATTGTATTGCAAAACATAAATAATATTAACGTTTATAATTTATTTGGTATGAGTTTTCCACAGTCCATGAAATTTTATTGCAAGCTTTTGGATTCAATTGTGCAAGTAACAAAAGATCGACATATATGGTTTACACAATTTTTTGTGTACTAGCTATTACCTATCTGGTCCACATTCCTATGCGGATATGAGTTAGACCTTGCAAGAAATTAAGCGATTTTTTCCTTCGATAAATTAATTATTTTCATCTATCTTGAGAGAAATTAAGTGCTTCTTTCCCTGTCCCTACAGGTAATTCCTACAATCTTGTATAGCCCTTCTCTCTGTATTCCATAATATTTTTTGTCACCCAACTTTCATTCTACCAAATCAATCCATTCTTCCAATATCTTCTAAGGATCTCCAAATTTTTCTCTGAGTAGAAGGGGAATGACTTCTCCCTTTCTTGATAGTTCCTTTACAACTATCCTCTTTGATGTTCATTTCTAATAAATGAGGCCATCACATTTAATTGAACATCCCCCATAGACATAAGTGGGTTCCAAGCAAAGTCATGAGGGATAGCCAGAATATGCAAGCATAATTCACATAATTGATCTTGCATATCTGGGGTAGATCATTAGTATGTCTCTAAAAATAAGGCAGGTAAAAACAAAGAAATTGGGAGATCACTGATCAATTGATTGAACTAAAAGCTTAGAAATTTTTCTTGCAAATACAGAGTGTAAATTCATAGCCACTGGTCTATATTTTAGGATTTTCACTATTTTTTCATCCATCTCCTCCATTTTTACCTTTAATTTCTTGATTTCTAAATGTTTTCTTTTAACTTCTCTGGTATGTGTTGATAATAATTCAGATTTTTCTTTTTCCCAGTCCTTTTATAATTAGGAGAATTCTCTTACTTTTTTCCATAACTCAATGCCAAGGGTTACCACTAATGGTGAGAATAAAAGTCTTGTTAATTCCTACTAGGGGACTTATTCACATGTTAAGTTTGCATAGGTCCTAAGATTCTTTATAGAAGACTTAGTTATCATGTCTAGATCTTATGTTTTTGACTTTTATGTCAAGTTAGTTGTCTCATGTCATAGGATTAAGACACTTGTCATGATATTGTCTAATCCTATGTCACACCTTTGCTATATAACCAAGGGGTTCTCATTTGTAAATCAATTCTTAGATATTCAATTCCATTTCAATCTTGAGCATTACATATTGATATTTTTGTGCTTTCTATTTGGCCTCTAGAACTTGGGTGGCTATTTCCATAGCCAACTCTAACATGGTATTAGAGCAAGTTGGGTATCATTAGATAGTCTTTATTGAGATATTTTGGTAGATTTTGAAAACTTGAGTATGTTTTTCCCTTGCATCATATGATGATATGGAGAATTAGAAAAAAATGATAGAAAAACCAAATTTTGGGGGTTCCTCATTTTGGATCTATATTGTAGGTTCATTTTGGATCTTGTTGGTGCAAATGTGAGCTCACCATTGAGTTCAGAGTGTCTGAGAAAGTCAAAATTTCCTTTTGTTTCATTTAAATCAAACATATGGGGCCAGATCTATGAGGGTTTAAAGTTGAAGAGTGGTTTCCAAATCTAAAAGGTAGCTGTAATTTTTGAGCATTTTGGGTCAAATCTAACTTTGTCATTACATCCAAAAGGGCCAAAAACCCCAAGATCGACTGTCAAATCATCAAAAATTGAGCACTTTGTGTGGGGCCATCAAAAAAGAATTCCCCTATTTGGTCATTTAGTTACATTATTGCATAGTTCATCGGTACAGTCGCAAACAAAAATTTAGTCGGTATGAAGAAATTTTTTGGCAATTTTAGAAATAATTTTTGAATATTTTTTATTTTTTTGAATTTTTGAATTTTTTTTTTAGAAATTTTTTATTTAAAAATTAAAAAATAAAAGGAGCTTTTTTGTGGACTGCATGGTCTGCAGACCTACAATACCGTAGAACATGCCTTATAGGGTATGTAGCATAGGCAGCCCCACCGCCCACACTATCTGTAGGCCGATTTTAATAACTAGTTGTTAATCTTCACAATTGACACTATTAAAACTAGATATTCTTGCTAGAGAATAAAAGAATATTCCATGCCTTTTCCAAATTCTATCATTGGTGAGTCAACTAGAAGATTCACAAGAATATTCTGTTCCAAGCATATATCGGTGGTCGATGAGAATATTCTGACAACAAATCGACAACAACCTGTGATGGCATCCAAGACATCAAATTTTAGCCATTATACTACACTATGTTAGCATTGACGTCAACAATCTTTCAAAAAATCCCCCCCCCCCCCTCTCCATTTTAATTTTCATTTTGAAGGGTGATTTTCAAACTCACAAAACTCGGGCTCATGACCTCTTTTTTTGAGATTTTTTTTTTATTTAGGGAAGAATTTCATGCTCTTTTCAGTGGTGTAGTTGGTTTTTGATTTTGGTGCTTTGTTTTCTAAAAATTGTAGATTCTCATAGGTGTTGTTGATTCGTTCTCATTTTGGGAACTTCCGAAGCTCCATTCTTGCTCCTACGGTAACATTTTTGGATGATTTTTTTTTTCAAAATGCATATTTTTTGTGTACTTTTCAATGATGTGATTAGATTGATCTCATTAACCTTGTATATGTACCAAAATCCATTGTAAACATCAATTAGGCTGGCTTAATTAGATGTAGCCTCAAATAATGCAAAACGTGCCTTGTTAGCACCCAAATCCAACCAAAATTGCCTTCGTACCCAAAATACAAGCAATATAGGTCGGCATGGACCTATAACAATTCCATTTTCCATTTGTATCATATATTTAATCTTCACAACACTTTGCATACATCAAGTCGTCCAGGCATAGAACCCAAGAGAAAAATACTACAACTGATCATCACCATGGAATACATGGACCACAAAATTTCATGCCAACTAGAAAATAGAATGTATTGAAACCTATTAACCTTTTCCCAAATCCACAAGGTCTAACTCAAATTCGCGGAGGAATGCATACCAGTTAGGTAATAGCTAGTACATAATTTTTTTTGTGTAAACCATATCTGTCGATCTTTTGTTACTTGCAACTTTTAAACCACTTATCAAAAACAACTAAAAATTCTAAAATAAGATGTCAGTGATATCCATGAACAACATACTAGAACCGCAAGAGTAGATCTGAAAGTGCGAACAAATGTGAACCAAATTACTGGATGACACTATGTGTTGAAATTGTCGGTGTAGACACTTAGCCAAAAAACCTTTTGCAAAATAATTTTTTTGTAAAAATCCATCATACTATTTGACATCCATCATGTAGTTTTAACATCAATGACAAATATTTAATGACAACCTTCTTCATTCTTTCAACAAAATAAATAACAAAGAGACAAAAATAACAAAGAAAATGGGCTCTCCACCCAATCGTAGGGGTGTGAGACAACCCACCCCGAAGCTTGGGGAACATTTAGCCACTTAGGTAACTTCTCACACATCAAGAAAACACAAAAATATTACACCTACACACATGATACCCACATACACATATTGGATCACATAATAAATAAGCACATCAACCCAAGCACAATCCTAACACAATGGATATCCTATATAGAATCCACTTAGGGGGAGTAGGGGCTCTACCTATTAATGAGAATAAATAAATTATAATTTAAAAATGTAAATCTCCTCATCACGCCTCCATACATCACAATGCACAATCATCACAACCACATCCACCCCCTTATCCTTCCAATACAAATCAATATATATGGGATACTCATATCCCTAAATAAGCAAGGGTACTCATACCCTAAAATAATTCCCCTTAGAGGGACTCGTGCCCACTCAATGCCTTGCACATGGAGGACCAAAATCAACCTATTCATAATAGGAGGTCAACTCCCTAATAACCATGCATAAAGAGAAGAAACACATAAACACAATAAAGCATATATTCACAAAAAAAAACCCCAAAAATACCAAGAACACATCACAACATTTACATTTGATTAATAAGAAAGTAAGACATCCTACCTCTAAATTCACAATCCCACTAATGGAAGATCCTTGGTTGGAAACCTCCTTCCTTCAAGCCTTCACCTTTCTTTCCTCCTTTTCTTCTTCACACTCCCCCTCTCTCTTTCTCTCCTCAAATAAACTCCAAAAAAATCACAAAATCACAAAGAAGCAAAAAAGATCAAGCCCCCCTCTCCACTCCCTGAAAGAATAGTTTTAAAGAGAAGGAAGGGATAAATTCCTACCAAAACTAACTCAACTACCCAAATACCTTCCATTTTTTCCACTTTTGAAAGTGGGGCATAAAGTAGGGTCTTAACACCCTTTTAAAAGTTATAAATGACAAAAATAAACTCATAACCCATAAACCCTATACCTAGGCTATTTTTTGAAACATAAAATTTAACTTAAACCTCTTAAAATCACTTAAAAGTCACAAAGTTAAAACTTAATAAAAGAACACTAATCAAATTCCAAATTAGCACATAACACTAAAAATCACATTTTTACAACATGGCCAATAAACCTTAGGACTCCATACGAGTCTAGGTCTGGCATCACACTAGAAGACATAAATTGACTAAATGACCCCATCAACCATTGGCACTATAATCCACCTGTACACTTAACAAAAAGTGTCAGTACAATATCCATAGTACATAGCCAAAATAGATCCATCATAACAAATAAAATATTATCACAAATCAATTAGCAACCATAGAATAACATATATAAATTCACCATTCACAATTACATCAATCAAAATGATCTCATTAGAGGATATCATATGGAATCTAGAAATCAACATAAAATCTAGCATCCATAAGTATATCCAAATACCATCCATGAAAAATTAAATATGCATAATCATCTCAAAACCCCTATAACTTAGTACATCTAATGTACATAATAATGCTACTACCAACAACAAATAACCATTAACCCATCGTAACTAAACATATCGATCCACACATACTTACATAATCAATAAAAGGAACTCATCTGATTATCACAGAGAAATCACAACAACCATTAGATAGATAGAATTATTTAGTTAACTATATCCAATAGCAGTCAAGCATATGAACATAATTGATATATAAGAACAACCATCACTCATAAACTTAGGTCTAATATCCAAACATAGAAACACATAAAACATAGGACAATAACCATCAAAGACACTTAGAAACAATAAAATTACAGAAAGGTAGGGTCTCACATCTCTAACGAACAAAATAAATTGTATTCCTCTTACTCATCCAACTCACAATACCTCTAGACAAAGTGAACATATAGCCACTAGCTGGTCCCTCTTATTGTCCAAATATACATCCCAAGTTGCATTAATAAATCCCCTTATAATTGATGTCTTACCCACATCATTAGTTTAATGATAAAAAATATAGTAATAAAAAAACACCACTCAAATATCTAAACACCTTTTTACATATTATAATCCTCCCTACCAAAGTTACACATAAACCTACTAAGAACTCCTAGTGTTTAGGCAATATCTAGTCTAGTAGAAACCAATACATACATTATACTACCTACAAAAACTGAAATAGGGAATATTATACATATCTTTAAAATAATCATTTGGCTTGGTACATTATTCCAAAGAAAACTAAGTAGTGATAAGTAAGGGAATACTCATTGGTTTATAGTATTTCATGACAAACCAAGAAAAATGGTATCAACACACTTATTGGTTTAGAGCAATATTTTTTTATTATTGATTTACTCTTTTTCAATCTATTTATTTTTTTGCAAGAACCTTATAATCCTTAATCTTAAAAAAAAAAAAAAAACTTATGCTTCAAAAAGAAAATAAAAGTTTAACATGAGTAGTTATTAATAAATCATTTAACATAATGACAAGATTTATTGATTTAAGGAACATCCACAAAACCAAACACATAATGTTCAAAAAAATTAAAATCTATAAAATAAAAATAAAAATCATCCACTATATTTTTATTAATAAAGATCTTAAGGTCATTTTCACTAATGTGGTCTAATATATAATGCCAAAACATACATGATTTATAATTTTCTTATATTATTAGAGTCACAATGTGTAGATGCTTCTAGCTTCAACAAAGTGTCACATCAAGTGCTTTTAGTTGGCACCAAATTCCCTCTAGCCAAATTACAACCATTCTTGTCAAAAGTGGCATGCACATTAGCATCACCATCTTAAAAACTTCATGAAAGACCTAGAATATGAAACAACTATAAGACTCTTTTATCATTAAAAACAAAATTTACTTCCATTTTCCAACAATCCTATGAAACTATTATTTCCAAGGAATACATCACCATTATCATATGCTCCAACAATAAAACCACTACTTGTGAGAGGTCATGTTATATGAGGTATCAAAACCATTTATCCATGAGTCATCACTAGAAATTTAGAATAAATGAATAAAGTGTCGTTGTTATCATCAAAGGAATTTTTAGTACATGAATCATTAACTTTTTTTTTCTTGTTTCTACATTCCTTCTTCAAATAGACTAATTTCCTATAGTTTCAATATTTGATCCTACCCTTTCCAATGGTTTTAGACCTTCCCTTAGATTGGGATCTATCTTTATCTTCCTTTTTCTCACCACCCATATCTTTAGGCCTACCCCAAACATGCAATGGATCCTTGGAACCTTCATCAATATATTAATAAGAGAATTTGTCTTAGGCTCTATAATACCAACATTAATTGTAACACTTAGATTTTTCTAAGATTCAAGTAAAGAGAAAAGTAACAAAATACATTAATCATCAATAGATCCTACTTTACTCAAAATTAAAATTACAGGCATTTAAATCATCTATACTAAATCACATTTTATTTTCAATGAATAAATATTCCTTTTAAGATAAAACTTCTTAACAAGACTCCTAGTTTTATACACTTCACCTATTGTCTTCCACAAGCTCTACACAAAGGGTTTCTCAAAAAATACTCAAGAGAGTATAATCAAAGAGATGGAAACCTTATGGTTCCTAATGCTTTCTATTGATCTTTATTGATTATTCATCTAATACACCAAAATGATTCTCATTCCATGTCATACCTCTCCATTGATCCATCTCTTCCAAGATATCATCTATTTTTAGCTTTCATAATTTATAACCAAATCTCATAAACTTCCCAATCTTTGATTGGGATGTGCTTTTCATGATCTCAACCACAAGGATTTGTAAAATCACTAAATTAAAATTCTCCCACTACAACCACAAAAAACCCACAACACATTAAGAAAGGCATCCCTCTCTCTAATAAAGTCATAGTTATGATACCAAATATTGATAATTGAGTAAACAACATAATGAGAACATAATAAATACTGATAAAATACAATTAAATTATATGTGATAAATCATGAAATAGAAAGAAAGATATAAAATCAGAAACACATAAAATAACACTATATATGAACAAATACTTTTGGGAAAAAAACTTCACCACTAAAGAGAGCACTAGTAATGTATAAATCTCAACAAAAGGAGTGTATCGGTACAATAAACTATCTTATTATCCTAATAACAATATTCCAATGTAATCCAAGATTAAAAGGAGATGGGTGAGATGGTTGTTCAATATTTCCAACAATTACTAAGGAAGACCTAGCAATAAACTAAGAAAGGAATAGTATTCTTGATAACATCCCCACACTACTGAACAAGAGACATCTAGTGAAACATTAATACAACCAGGCTGAGAAGAATAATTCAAAAGGATAGTTTTCAACTAGGTTCGGATAAGGCCCTTGGTCTGAATGGGTTCCTTACAAGGCTTTTTCAATCTTGTTGGGATACGGTTAATGTAGACCTATTGCAAAAGGTGGAAGAGTCAAGGAAAAAGCAAGTGGTGCCAGGGGAGATGTATAATACTTTCAAAGTTCTTATAGCAAAGAAAGTGAAGGCAAAATCTTTGGAGGATTACAAGTCAAATTCATTATGCAATACAACGTAAAAAGTAATATCGAAGGTGATGGTGAATAGGTTTAAAAAGATGCTACCTCTAATTGTAGGACATGGTTAAAATCAAGTGCAGAGGTAAAAATGAATAGTAGCAACCACAACTACCTAAAATCCAAACCCAAAAGACCCAACTCCAAGCAAGAAAGCGCAAATACTAATAGAAAAGCAAATAAAAAAGTAATAATACCGAACTTTCTACGCCATGATTGAATCATCTTCCTTGCATATCATCCATTTTTGTTGTATATGCAAGCTTGCCCTCAAACTTTGTTGTATGCAAGTGCTTAGTCAAGTGATAGTGATAGCAAGAATATCAAAGATCATGGTTGTATGGTTGGAATCATGGAGACAACCCTCTTTTATAGAAAATCCATTTGAATGGATGGTCAAGATCGAAAGCCAATATGATGCGAAGATCAACAAACAAGGTTGCTTGCACAACGAAGAGGTAGGGTTAGGGTCAAAATAGGGCTTGTTAAGGATGGATGACAAAGATTAAAAGAAGAACATGAAACGATCAAGGGTTGAGATTCAAAATAGGAATTGGAGGGAAATGGAGCAAATTAAATAATCATAAGATTATTTAATTTGAGAGGGGATGTGAAAAATTAAATAATCAAAGTGGTTATTTGATTGTAGAAGAAGGGGGGAAATGGGATTTTAATTAAAATTATTACAAGCAACAATTTACTTAAAAATGGAGGAAAGGGGATAACTTATTAAATAATTAAATTAATTATTAATAATGGAGAAAAAAAGGTTAAACAAATAGCTAAATAATTAAATTAATTATTTAACCATAGAAGGAAGAATTGAGGAATGAATAATTAAATAAATATAAATTTATTTAATTATAGTGAGAAAAGGGACATTAGCAACATAATTAAATAAATGTTAATTTATTTAATTAATCGAAAGAAGAATAAAGAAGAAGAAACAAATTAATTAAATAATTAAAATTATTTAATTGATAGAAGAATGACTTTATAAAATAATCAAATAATTAAAATTATTCAATTATATGGGGAAGAAGGGAAATCGATAGGAAAAATGGTGTTCACAGGCTTAGGACATTTTTCAATGTTTATATTTGTCCCTCTTTGGTATAATGTGAATTGATTTGAATGTTGTATAAAAGAAATTCAGTTCAAAATATGCCCTAGCGTGTCGTGATGAAGACGAGATAGACCTATGCCCCTTTGAATTTTTTTGCAAATTTTGAAAATGTTTCAAAAAATTCAAAAAACTTGGAAAATTATTCCAATAAGAAAATTTGATAATGTACAATGCGTTTATACCAAAGATTTCAATTTCAAAACCTCCAAAGTACTCAAATTAAGGTTTAGGTTCAATATTTGATGCATCCAATAAAGACCCTACCCTAGGGGGGTATAAATAGGATCTTGGGGGATAAAATTACTCATTTGTGCATTTTTAATGGAGTCAATAGTGAGTTGTGAGAGTGACTTTGCTACAGAGATGTTGCTAAGATGTCGCATGTATCACACACCTCGCATCACGAATTCAGAGTCAGGACCTATAGATGACTAGAGGGCTCCGAGGAGGTGGTATGTACATCTTTCCCTCTTTGTCACTTTGTCATTTTTTGCTAGATTGTAGGGCTCCAATGTGGGAAAATAGATGTGGTGCATGTTATGCACCACATTTGTTATCATGTTCACCGCAAGTGGGGCAGTTCATCGCATCCTCTCAGTGTGACGCATCTGCTAGTTAGGGTTTTTCAAATGCATTGTGATGCAATTGTTAAGTACAATGCTTCATGCAACACAACTATGAGCTAGAACAACACACGTGTTATAGCGCATCGCATTTGTGGAGGGGTACGCCGCATGTGCATTCATGTGACGCAAGTGTTGGTTTGTATGCTGCAATTGATTTGTGTGAAGAATGTGTTAGTGCGACATAACTATATCTGTAAGCCTCATATGCTAATGTGTGACACATTTGACTGATAAGCCGTATTTGTTTAGATAGTGTGACACATTTTCCTGATTAGGTTTTTGCCCCAATTTAGGATAAAATTTATTTTGTGATTGAGGTTGAATAGGTTTTCTTAGAGCTTTCAGTTGACGTAATGTGATTACTTGTAAACAAAAGTGAGATATGACCCTATTTATACTCGAGAGAGTCACACCTCTACTTTCAGACTATGAGATCAACTACTTGATGAGGAGAGGGACCAACTGCATTCCCTCAGGTTGTACTATGTGACCTTCATGCCCATGATTAGGACTAATAGGGGTTATTGACTGCCCTATCCAAGAGGTGGCACTCAAAGACCAACTCCTTCCACCTACCTATAGGAGAGGCCACAGTAACACTAGAGGACATTTGGTAGATTCTACAACTTTTGATTTGAGGAGCTCATGTTTATATATGATCTCGAGTGTGGGTTTGGTTCCATCCAGAGGTCCTTTGAGTATGAGGACATTACAGAGCTTGGCATAGAGGAGTACAAGATCTGGTGGGATGTGTTGGCCGAGAGATATGAGTGGTTTGGGGTGGTTCTCTAGACTATGATCGCAAGGTTCATGATACCCAATCACCAAGGACATGGATTTCCTATCGGATGGGGAGAGATGTTGGTTGGTATGATGACCTATGGGATGGTGTATGCATGGGGACCATGTCTCCTTTCCATGTTATATGTTCATTTGCATGATGTTTCCTATAAAGGGGTGCAGTCCATCTGCTATGGGACTACCTTTCTTATGATCTAGGTGGGTATTTTGGCCTCCTGTTGGGAGACAGCTTGGAGCAAGGATGCCCTATGTGTTCTTGTATGGAGGAGTGGTCACATAGACTAGGGTCGGTGATGTCAGATATTGGCATCACACCATTGATTTGCTTGCTTCATTTGTTTGGAGACCTTATCGAGATTATCAACCATGGGAGGATGATGGGAATAATTTTCCCTATTGTCATTAGGCACGATATATGATTGGGAGGACTATACATTCATACAACATTATCGAGAAATACCTTCTAGAGTGGTTAGTTAGTTTGGGGAGTGACAAAAACTTCCTATTGGTACAATGAATTTTGCTAGGTCCTCTTGGGAGATCACCTAGTGGGGATAGATGATCAATGTAGTCATAGTAGAGCAAGACATTGATGCCTTGCAACATGTTCAGTGGGGTGTCAGTGTAGAGATTGCAGATGTAGGAATGATGCCTGAGTACAATGCATGATGGGTTGCACATAGGCCTCATTCGTTGACAAATCCAAATCAACCTACCCTTGTGGAAGGGAGGGGCAAAAGGTCCACAGGGTAGATTATGAGATTGAGGATGGGGGAGGGGAGGAGATGATGGTGGAGATGGCGATAGGGGAGATAGAGGAGGGAGGTTCAGGCAAAGGAGGGATAGATAATAGAGAGCAGTTAGACAACTCTCACCTATTAGGGAGGAGGCCAAGTAGGAGGGTCCACAAGTGGAAAAAGAGTAGGAGGAGGCCAGAGTAGAGGGAGAGTAGGAGGTGGCCATGCAAGAGGTTGAGCATGATATGGGAGAGGAGAGAGCAGTTCAGGAGGATATTGTGATGGGGAGGGCCTAGGTAAGGGGTATCAGGATGTGTTGATTTTGGGTACAATGGGGGAGGTGAGGAAGATAGGCCAATGGACCCATAGATCACAGATTTATAGGCACGACTTTAGGTTGCTAACACACAAATCCAAATCTACAAAATGAGGTGGATATGCTCACTACTAAGAGGGACATGGCTATCATTGGGAGACAGAGGGAAGATCAATGGTGATTGGAATTTATTTTGACTATCAGTGGAATTATGGCCGAACTAGGTCACCAAATTTTCTAGGGAGGACAAGAGGGCCACCACTAAAAAGACCTATATGAGTGTCAAGTGCCATCGATAAAGAGGGCATCAAATTATATGCAGACCCAAAGTCATAGCAGGTCACACTCTCATTAGTCTCAGAGTAGTGGGGGAGTCTCCTAGTCTAGGCCTTTTTCATATCACCAACAATCAGGATCAGGGCATACGTCATCAAGATCACAGGACAGACAGGACCGACAACCTTCACTAGGACCATCCCCATCAATAGATATAGGTAGCTCTAGCTAGATCTATTTATGATATGTATTAGACACTTATTTTTGATCGATCCTGCTAGCTCCATTTTTGGGATTCATCGAGATATTGTACTGTGACACTATTTTTTTGATATATATACAAGATACATGATTTTTGGTGGTGACTATATGATGCATATTCCTATGTTATATCTATTTTATGTGATAGAATGATGTTTATGATGTTATGCATTTATATGATTATGAGATGACTCTATATGCATTATGGATGTATAGTTTATGCTTATATGTGATTTTCTATGTTATGATGTATGGATGGATGCATTTAATTTACTTTTATTGTATGCTTTATGATGTGATGCGATACTAATTATGGATATGTATGATGTATGTAAATGCAATGATATGTATGATCTCTTTTTGATACATAAATGCAATATGTATGCAATGAGATGTATACTTAATGGTTTATGGATGCAAGATGGTACTATGTGGTTATGATATGTGATACTTATATGAATTCATGTATGATTCTTTATGATGGGATGCACTATCTATGTTTTTGTATTTTTTGATGCAATATGAATGACCTAATATGTTTATGATGATGCCTATGATTCTCTAACATGATTATGCATGTAGGATATTTTGTGTGTCACATGATGCCATCAAGATGGAAATAGAAGAAATGTTAGCATGGAGGGAATGTATGTTAGCATGTAGTTAGCCGAAATGGAGAGGGATTTGATATTTTTCTTGATAGATGCTTGGATTTCATGTTTATCATCATTAGGCATTAAAATTATGGAAAATGGACAATAAACACCACCGTATGACATATACCAAGGTGTACAATGTTATTCCTTTGTAGAAACAAACACTTGACAGACAAGGAGTGCCATGACTCATACTAAGGACCAAGTTGCCCCAGTTTTTTTTTCAAGACAAACCATAAGTAGCAATCAAAAATAAAAAGAGGTCATGATCCATCATTTCTCCTCTAAATCCTCCTTGGGACATCCTCGAGGTGTATAGTAACATGACCAAAGACAAATAAAAAAGATAAGACCAATTAGACCAATAGAGTCAACAAGCATCTAGATTGTTTTCCAAAAAGATAGTATTTTCAAGAGGATTGATAAGGTTGATTGATTAATTGATTGATTGAGTGACTAAAAAAATTGATTGACAGATAAGATTGATTGATTAATTGACTAATTGATTGGTTTACTGATTGATTGACTAATTGACAATGCCTGGTTTTAGGATAGGAAAAATGTTGTATAAGACGTCAAGTCTGGTTTCGACCATGCAACCACTTGTATAAGGAAAATGATAGGATTGACAAATGACAATATCAAACATCAGGAAGGACACATCCTGTATAAAAAAAATTATAGGATTGGGTTTGGTTTCAAGAAATAAGGCAAGTTGTCTAAGATGTTGATTTTGGTTTCAACAATGCCATATCTTGTATAAGGCTATTGACTTGGTAGATATTGATGATTAGGCAATTGATTAGATTGAAGACTAATTAGATAGTCATTATGTTGTTTCGTGACTTGGTTGAGGTTTAGATATTCATTTGTGTCTGATCAAAGTGTCATCCTTAGCAAGGGACAACTTATTATAGGATAGATGACGATGGACCAAGATAGACTCGAAAAACCCTAAGGGACTAACCTAGTGCCTCGAGGGCTCATTGAAGATGGCCTTATCTATGTTATACCTGCAGAGACATCATACTTCAATTGAATTTGACCATGGATAACTCATTATTACGTAAATCATGGTTGAATCAACTCGAAAAACCCTAAGGGACTGACCTAGTTCCTCAGGGGATCATCAAGATGGCCTTGCTTACATAACATGCATAGAGACATCATAGTTTGACCACTTGGACTAACAAAGACTCTGACTCTATTTTTGGAGTTTTTGATGTTTTATGATTTTTTTTGGATTTTGGTGTTTTCTGATTTTTTTTTTTAATTTTTGATGTTTTGAAAGTTGATACCATGTTTAGGATCCCATAAAGACATAAGTCAAGGAAATCCCCTAGTCAGGTATAGGACCAACTTATTATGGGCGAAGGGATTGATGAATGCCAATGTATCATGGGTGGGTATGAAAAGTGCAGGACACAAAATTTCAATAGTTCCCAGGCCATGAGAAGGATGACAAAGTTCTATTATGATAAGTGAAGGATGGGTGGATAGAGGTGGAAAACTAGATAGAATGATAATAGAGGATAGAGAAAATATTGACTACACATGGCGCTTGTTTGCTAGGTTTTCACCATGGTACTTATCCAAAGCACCACCAAAGTGGTTCTCACTATTGGATGAATTATTTCTCTTTACTATTTTTTTTTATTTTTTTGGTGTCACCAAGATGCTTGTTTTCTAGGTTTTCATTAGGGTGACAATTTTTTATATTTTTTTTGTATTTTTTGACTTTTTGATGAGATTCTCTGAAAGATATGTATAGTACCTATGAAGGTGCATGCTGTTGATAGGCTCTAGTAATGATTCACCTTCAAGAGTAGAAAGTTGATAAGCACCAGATCCATATGTTGTTGTTATGATGTAAGAACCCAACCAATTAGGCTCAAACTTTCTAGGATTTCCTCGATCCGTCCAATTCTTAGGATTCTCTTTCAAGACTAAGTCACCAATGTCAAAATGTCTAGCTCAAACTTTCTTATTATAGCTAAGAAAAAGGTGGTTCTGGTATGCTAGTAAATGGACTAAGGCATTTTGTCTCTTCTCATCCAATAGATCTGGCTCATGCAAACAAGATATATGATACTCTTCTTCATCAATAAACTGTTATATAGATACCCTCAAGGATGGTAGCTCAAACTAAATGGGAAAAATGGCTTTAGATCCAAAGACAAGGGAATATGAAGTGGCTCTTGTGGGAGTGTGGATGATAGTATGATAGGCCCATAATGTAGAATTAAGTTGGATGTGCCAGTCATGACCAATGTCATCTACAATCTTCTTTAAGATTTTAAGGATGGTCTTATTAGATGCCTCAATTTGACCATTACCCTAGGGGTAGTATGGAGTGGTGAAATGATGTTGGATATGGAATCTCTCACATAATTCACAGACATCCTAATTTTTGAAGGGATGACCATTGTGTGTGATGATGGATTGGAGAACACCATACCGACATATGATGTAGTTAAGTATGAACTTGGATATTTTCTTACTAGTGATGCATGTCATCAAAATGGCTTCAATCCATTTAGTGAAGTACTTGGTTGTAACAAGGATAAATTTATGACCATTAGTAGAGGTAGGGTGAATCTTTCCCACGAGGTCAAGTCCCCATTGAGAGAATGGCCAAGGTGATGTAAGTGGATGAATTTATTGAGTAGGTGCATGTACAAGTTCTCCATGTATTCGACATTAGCAACATTTATTCACAAAGTAGTAAGCATCATGTTCCATAGTAGGCCAATAGTATCTTAGGAGGGTGCTATCTAGGTTACGACAATAAAGGATATCACTGATGGTGACATATTTGGAGGCTTGTCAAATAAAGGTCTTGTGTTGGTTAGTGGAAAAATTAGGAGGGATAATCTAGTCATGTAGGTAGTTATAAAAGTATTTGTACCAAGGAGATTCAAGACCAAAAATTTCACACACAAGTTCAAATTCAAGGACATCGAATGTGGAGATCAACAACTATTCAACCAAGAACTCATACTACAAGGCATTGCTAGGAATATCTAAGAGAGATCCAATGGTTGCCCTTGCATCAACTGCTTTGTTTTGAATCCTCAAAATTTTCTCAAAATAAATAACATTGAAGTACAACTTAAAACTATCGACCATGCATTTGTAAAGAATGAGATTCTCAACTTTTGTATCATAGTCATCATTAACTTGATGGATAACCAACTGGGAGTCACCATAGACTTGAAGATCCTTGATTTTCCATTTGATAGCCATTCAAAGTCCTACCAACAATGCTTCAGCCATGTTATTTGTAAACGGGAATGCTATTCTATATGACTTAGGTATTGAGTCCCCTTGAGGTGTGATAACTGAAGCATGATTTGTATAAGACCCATGAAAATAGAATTTCCATGTCGTAGGAGTTTCTATTGTGAAGATGGATTTGTCAAGAAAGTTAGACACTTAGAGGATGATTTTCTATCATTCGTGTGTCTACAAGTTGATTAGCTATCACTTGTCCTTTTATTTCCTTATGATCAACATATTTTGTCATATTCACTCAAGATCATGACCCACTTTGCTAGCTAACCTGTTAAAGTGGATTTTCTCAATAGATATTTCAAAGGATCAATCTTAGTTATCAAATTTTTTTTATGGTTCATCATATAATGTCTAAGAATTTGTGTGGAAAAAACAACTGCAAGACATACTCATTCAAAGGGGTTGCAATGAAGATCATATCCTACAAGAGTACAACTGATATAATAAATAGCTCTCTCCCTTCCATCATTGTCATTCTGTGCTAATAATTCCCCTAGTATTGGTGTGGTGGCTGATATGTATAATATTAGGTGTCTACCATCAATGGGGGGCATGAGAATTGGAGGAGTCAATAGATAATCCTTTATTTGCTAAAATGATTCCTGACAATGTCTAGTCCATATGAATGGGACTCCTTTGCATAGCAAGTGTTGAAATGGATGACATTTATTTGCTAACCGAGCAATGAACCTTCAAATTGACTACAACCTCCCTTATAAATTTCGTAGCTAACTTATGCTGGTGGGTGGGAGCATGTCCATGATAGATTTTACTTTTGTAGGATTAACTTCAATTTCTCTACAAGAGACAATGTATCCCAAGAGTTTGCTTGATTGGACCCCAAAAGTGCACTTATTTGGATTTAGCCCGACCTTATATTCTTCCAACCTTCTATAAATCTTTTCTAACACTGCCAAATGTTTATTTCTTGCTAAGGATTTTACCAATAATTCATCAACATAGTATTCCATAAGTGTATGCATATAATCATGAAATATGGTGGTCATAGCTCTCTGATACATTGCTCTAAAATTCTTAAGACCAAATGACATAACATTCCAACAAAAGGTACCCCAAGCACAGGTGAGCTATTTTATGTTGATCCTAAGGGGCGATTTATATATGATTAGATCCAAAAAACCATCCATAAGTGATAGCATCTCATATCCAGTTGTGAGGTCTACTATGATGTCAAATTAGGCAACGAGAAATCATCTTTAGGACAAGCTTTGTTTAGATCTCTAAAATTCATGCACAATCTAATTCCACTAGTTGGTTTAGTGACATGAATAAGATTTGATATACATTATGCATAGTCTATGGGCCGAATAAAACCAACATCCAAAAGTTTCTTCAATTCAACCTTTACTAAGAGTGCAATCTATGGGTGCATTTTCCTCAATTTCTTCTTGACAAGCTTAGCATTCAGAATCAATAGGAAATGATGTAGAACAAGTTCAGGGTCCAACCCAAGCATATTAGCACATGAGCACACAATATTGATTTGTCTCTTTGAAAAGAATGTAGTGAACTCTGATTTTTCTTTAGTGTTCAAAGATGTTGCAAGTTGAATGATTCTAGGATTGTCCTTTGTTCCAAGATTGACCTCTTCCGATTCTTTGACAAGCAATGACTATCTCTTTCGGTCAATGGGGAGACTGTCTAATCCTCCATCCTTAGATTTCTTAGAGAGTTTTTCACCTTCAGATACATCCTTTATTTTTACTTTTTCTTGGTCTAAAGGTGCCTTTCAGTTTTAACCTAAGTGACCTATTCTTTTTATTTTTATTTTTCTCATTTTTGCAACTAGAGGGAGGAGTAAACTCTCTAAAGTATGCTACATTGTCAAGCTCTATGATGAAACCAACTTTATGATCCCCACTTGGTATTCCTTCTCGAAGTCCCATGAACTTAGCGATTGCTTTGTCGTTCTCAAATGTGTCTAAACTCGATGGTCCTTGTTGATCCAAATCTATTAGTTGTGAGTAAACGAGGGGTAAGCCATCATTAGTATCGTCAAGGGTCAATGAGTAGGAAAATATGGTGAAAACAAAGGTATTATCAAGATCCCAAAAGGAATCAATCTAGATATTGATGTCCATGATATTGTTCAAGGAGGAGGATAAGTCAAACCCTTGAAAGATCTCAGCTAAGTAATATCCACTGGATGTGTAGGAATCCCATTCCTACTCATTAGAGTCAGTTTCAGTATAGTATTCTTCAGATGTCTCGATTTCATTTGAAATGTTAACATTCTCACTTGAAAGTAAATTAGTACTAGGAGGACTTAGTTTTGATGGTACATACCCTAACCCAATGTTCTTTGGTAATTGAGAGGGTAATATTTGTGAGATGGGGTTAAAAATAAAATAGCATAGACAACCAACACTTCTAAGCTATAAAACCACATCAAACAAGAGAAAACAAACAAATGGAGATATCAAAATGAAAGCAAACAAAATAAAACACTCCCCATATTGTAGTTGATTCACTTCTCTTGTCTCTCCTTCTTATGCAATCTTTGCCCTCTGATTTGTTGTTGAAGTTGTGCAAATACCTGCAAATAGTAAGCAAGAAAGTTGGAGATAATGGCTATTAAGGTGAAAATGAAGGAGGAATGTTTCTTTTATAGACAACCTTTTGAATGGAAGGCTGAGATTGATCTTCTAGAAATATTCCAAGATCAATGGATGGGAATGCATGAGAGGGAGGTTACGAAATGGATGGTTGAGATTAAGTCTCAGAAAAGATGCTAAGATCAACGGTCCAGAATTGATGCACCAGGAATATGCCAAGCATGGAAAAGCTATGACGTCGACGACTATGACAGACATGCAAGACATCCAGGCTATGAAAAAAATGAATGTTATGATAGGGGGTTATGACAAATCATCTTTGACCAGGTGGTGCATAAACAATTTATTTTAAATTATTTATTCAAAAAATGGAGGAAAAGGACAAGTGGAAAATAAATAATTTATTCAAATTATTTATTTGGAGAAAATGAAAGATGGAGATTTAATTAAATTAATCAATTTAATTAAATGGAGAGATAGAAATTAGACATGGATAATTAATTTGAATTATTTATCCAAAAGAGAGGAATGACATATAATTAAATAATCTTGAAAATTATTTAATTATAGAAGAATAAAAGGGTCAAATAATAGTTATTATTATCTAACTATGGACATATGATGAAAGATAAATAATTAAATAAATAATGATTTATTTAATTATTGAAGAAAGAGGGTATTAGTGACACAATTAAATAATTTTAATTGATCAAGATAGAAAAGAGATTAGGAAGTGAATTAATTAAATAATTAAAAATTATTTAATTAATAGAGGAATATGATCAAGCCTAATTAAATAATTTTAAATTATTTAATTATTAGAGGATGATGATCAAGGAAAAATGTTGCTCGTAGACTTAGCACATTTTTCAGTGTCTACATTTTTCCCCTCTTTGACATAATATAGTTCATCGCAATGTGTCAAAGAAATTTAATTATGAAATATGCCCCAGTGAAAGTAGGGTATTGGTATGCCCCCTCGAGAGGATAGGCGGGTGAAAAGAACACGAATGTGCTCTTGAAATGGATGATAAGACTAGAGGATAAAGGATAGAAGAAATGTTAGCATGGAAGGGGATGGACGTTAGCGTGAAAGAGAAAGGAGGATGAAGATGGAAAGTTAGATAGGAAATGATAAGGGAACCAACTTTCATGCTTACATTTTTATATTTATCATCATTGGGCATCAAAATGCCGCAAATGGACCACAAACACTAGGGTATGACATAAACCAAGGTGTGCAAGGTGACCATTTGGGAGAGATAAGCAGTCAAAAGATAAAGTCAACAGACAAGGAATGCCTTGGCTCATACTAAGGACCCAATTGTCCCAGTATTTTTGCCAAGACAAGCCACAAACAACAAACAAAGAAAAGAGGCCATGATCCATCACTGTCCCTCTAAATCCATTGATAGGAAAACCTCAAGGAGACTAGTAACATGACCCAAAATCAATCAAGATAATAAGACAATTCCAACCCAACAAAGTGTTCACCATGATAGTGCTTGCTAGTGATAGCGATGAAATTGTTTGTTTGACCAAGATGACCAAAGATTGATTGATAAGTTGAACCAGATTGATTGATAATTGACAAAGGTTGACAAATTGATTTGATTGACCGCGCCTAGATTTAGGAAGGAAACATCTTGATCAAGGAAAGATTGATTGACAAGATTGACAAGATTGGTTGATTTGATAAGGATTGATTGATAAAGTTGACAAGATTTGATTGATAATGATTGTGCCTGACCTCAGGAAGGACACATCTTGACTAAGGCAAGATTGATTGACAAGGTTGATAAGATCGATTGATTGTTTGACAAAGATTGATTGAAATGACCAAGCGATGTAACGATACAATTGTAGGAAGGACACATCCTGTTTAAGGCAAAGGACACATCTGATAAAGTTGACCAATTGATAATTGTTGACAAGGCACCTAACTGCAAGAAAGACACATCTTGCTTAAGGTAAATGATCAAATTGACAAAATCTAATCTCAAGGACATATCCTAATAAAAGACAAAAGATAAAGCCTGAATGAGACAAATGACAAGATGCCCCATTCCACTTGAATGACAAGATCGATTGATTGATGATAGGATGATCGATCAATGAAAGATTTTGTTGGTTATGTGCATTTGCTGATTTGTGATTTTGTTTTGAAGGATGATTATTTTCAAACCAAGGACATGACTAGACTCGAGAAACCCTAAGGGACTTGACCTAGGGGGCCTCGGGGGCTCATCGATAGATGGATTTTCCTACATAGCAATGCGCAAAGACCTTGTAGTTCGACACGACTTGACTTTGCTTTATTTGACAAAAGACGAAATCATGATTTTATTTCAAACAACCTAAAAGGACTAACCTAATGCCTCAAGGGCTCATTTAAGATGAGCCTTACCTACGTAGAAAACATGTAGAGGCAACGTAGTTCGACCCTACTAACAAAAAATAACTCAGACTCAGACCTAGACTCTGTTTTTGGGATTTTGATGTTTTCTATTTTTTTTTTTATGTTTTTTTATTTTTTTTGGATTTTGATGTTTTTTAATTTTTTTGATTTTTTGAAGCTTTATGATTTTTTTTTATTTTTGATGTTTTTTGATTTTTTTTTTATTTTTGATGTTTTCTGATGCTGATATTATTTCCAATAAAAACACAAATCAAGGAATTGCCCCCAGTCAGGTGCGAGACCAGTTTATTATGCACAAAGGGGTAGTAGCAAATGCAAAGGATGATCAAGATCCCCAAATGTCAGTAGTTCCTAGGCCATGGAAGGATGAAATTTTTTATTATGATGGAGTGACATGTGTGTTTGGATGATCAAAAGGCTAGAAGATCAGATGGAGTGACAATAGACGAAGGAGCAAGAACTGACTACGAATGGCATTTGTTTTCCATATTTTCACCATGGTACTTATCCAAAGTGCCACTGAAGTGGTTTTCACTTTTGGATGAATTATTTCTCTTTACTATTTTTTTTTTGCACCAAAACGCCTGTTTGCCAGGTTTTCATCAAGGTGACAATTTTTTTGATTTTTTTTTTGTATTTTTGACTTTTTAAGGGGATACTCTAAGAATCAAGTGTAATATTTGTGGAGGTGCATGCTGTTGATAGGTTCAGACAATGGCTCTCCTTCAGGAGTAGAAAACTAATAAACACCTTCAATGTTATTAGATTTCCACAATCCATAATAATATCAATAGTTGTTTCTGGATTCGATTGCGTGTAAGCTTTTTGAATCAACGTTTTGAATCACACTTTGTGATCCATCATCAGGATAGAGAGCTCAAGGATATGAAAAATTGGTTTGTTGCAGACCCAACAGGTATAAAAAGAGGTAGAAGAATGTTAGACGGATAGGAGGCACAAGGCCCAACGTATGGCAAGAAAGAAAATAATAATATTGAAATTAAAATTAAAATAAAGGAGACAATTGACCATTAAAAGAACAATTGACCATATAAAGAAATGCAAACAAATGAGAAAGAAGAAGAAACAAAAGACCAATTATATATTCTCTATTAATATATCTTTATTAATGTGACAATAAAGATATATTAATAAAGATGGAGGATAAAAATCAAACTTGTAAAATAAAGAAATTAATAAAGGTGGAAGAAAAATACTTAAAAACGATTAAAGGTAGAAAATAATAAAAAATAAAAATAAAAAGGGGGATAACCCAAAAAATAGCAAAATAAGGAAAACAAATCCATTAATATATTTAAATACGTTAAATATATTGGTTAATATATTTAAATACGTTAAATATATTGGTTAATATTTTAAAAAGTTAAATATATTAAATCTATTAATATATTTAAATATGTTAAATATATTGGTTAATATTTTAAAAAGTTAAATATATTAATTAATATTTTAAAAAAATTAATCTTTATTAATGTATTTAAATATATTAATATATTTAAATATGTTAAATATGTTGGTTAATATTTTATTTTTTTTAATCTTTATTAATATGTTTTTTATTAATTAATATTTAAGTATGTTAAATACATTTAAAGATGTAAATATTCTAATATATTCAACTATATGAATATATTTGCACAAATTAAAAATATTAATATATTTAAGTATATTAAAAATATTAATATATTTAAGTATATTAAATATATTAATATATTTAAATAATTTAAATATGTTAATATATTTAAATAATGTTAATATGTTTAAATATTTTAAATATGTTAATATATTTAAATATTTAAATATATTTAACTATATGAATATATTTGCACAAATTAAAAATATTAATAAATTTAAGTATATTAAATATATTAATATTTTTAAATAATTTAAATATGTTAATATATTTAAATAATTTAAATAAGTTAATATATTTAAGTAATTTAAATAAGTTAATATATTTAAGTAATTTAAATATATTAATCTATTTAAATATTTCTAAATATATCAATATATTAAAAATATTAATATATTTAAGAGTATTATATTAATATTTAAATATTTAGATATATTAAATATATCAAAGTATTATTTAAATATGTTAATATATTTAAATAATTTGAATATGTTAATATATTTAAATAATTTGAATATGTTAATATATTTAAATAATTTGAATATGTTAATATATTTAAATATGTTAATATATTTAAATATGTTAATATATTTAAATATGTTAATATATTTAAATAATTAAAATATGTTAATATATTTAAATAATTAAAATATGTTAATATATTTAAGTAATTTAAATATATCAATATATTGAAATATATTAAAAATATATCAATATATTGAAATATATTAAAAATATATCAATATATTGAAATATATTAAAAATATTAATATATTGAAATATATTAAAAATATTAATATATTGAAATATATTAAAAATATTAATATATTGAAATATATTAAAAATATTAATATATTGAAATATATTAAAAATATTAATATATTGAAATATATTAAAAATATTAATATATTGAAATATATTAAAAATATTAATATATTGAAATATATCAAAGTATTAAATAAATTAATATAATATATTAAAAAATTAAAAAATTAATAAATTTATACTTAATAAATTAATATATAAGAAATGAAGATATATTAATATAGAATAAATAATAACAAACAAAAAGCGAAGAACACTAAAAAAGGAAGAAGACCTTAAAAAACCACAAAAAGAGGAGAACCAAACAAGAGAAAGTGAGCACGAACCTAAAAGAAGGGACAAAAATAAGAAACCGAAGGGAGAACAAAACAAGACAAAGAGAAGGGAGGACAAAGGGATCGGTAAAAGGAATGAAGTCGCTCGCTCACGTCTCGAACAAGAAGAGGAGTCGAGGAGAATAGCGAAGGGAAAAGATCCGTCAAGGGATAGTGGATTTAAAGAGAACAAAAGGCTTCGAAGAACCAACTCCATCAATTAAAGGGATTAGAGGTGGTCAGTTAGATAAAACCCTGGGGTCTTAATTTCGTTAGGTATTTTCATCAGGTGTTGGATAAGAGTGCTCGGCTAGGGCTGATTTTGAAACATATTTAAATTATTTAAATATATTAATATATTTAATATACTTAAATATATTAATATTTTTAATTTGTGCAAATATATTCATATAGTTAAATATATTAAAATATTTAAATCTTTAAATGTATTTAACATACTTAAATATTAATTAATAAAAAACATATTAATAGATTAAAAATTTAAATATTAACCAACATATTTAACATATTTAAATATATTAATATATTTAAATACATTAATAAAGATTATTTTTTTAAAAATATTAATTAATATATTTAACTTTTTAAAATATTAACCAATATATTTAACATATTTAAATATATTAATAGATTTAATATATTTAACTTTTTAAAATATTAACCAATATATTTAACGTATTTAAATATATTAATGGATTTGTTTTCCTTATTTTGCTATTTTTTGGGTTATCCCCCTTTTTATTTTTATTTTTTATTATTTTCTACCTTTATTAATTTCTTTATTTTACAAGTTTGATTTTTATCCTCCATCTTTATTAATATATCTTTATTGTCACACTAATAAAGATATATTAATAGAGAATATATAATTGGTCTTTTGTTTCTTCTTCTTTCTCATTTGTTTGCATTTCTTTATATGGTCAATTGTTCTTTTAATGGTCAATTGTCTCCTTTATTTTAATTTTAATTTCAATATTATTATTTTCTTTTTTCTTTCTTGCCATACCTTGGGCCTTGTGCCTCCTATCCCTCTAACATTCTTCTACCTCTTTTTATACATGTTGGGTCTACAACAAACCAATTTTTCATATCCTTGAGCTCTCTATCCTGATGATGGATCACAGAGTGTGATTCAAAACGTTGATTCAAAAAGCTTACACACAATCAAATCCAGAAACAACTATTGATAATAAACACCTTATCCATATGATGTTGTAATGATATAAGGGCCCAACCAATTAGGTTCAAACTTTCCCAGATTTTCTCGTTTTGCTTGATTCTTTGAATTTTCTCTTAGGACTAAATCTCCAATGTCAAAGATTTTGGGTCAGACCTTTTTGTTATAGCTGCGTTGAAGGTGATTTTGGTATGCTTGTAGATGTGTTGAGGCATTTTGTCTCTTTTCATCCAACAACTCTAGCTCATGTAGACGGGAGACATGATATTCTTCTTGATCAATCAAGCCTTGCATGGAGACTCGCAAAGAGGGTAACTCGACCTCTATAGGAAGTATTGCTTTAGACCCATAGACAAGGGAATATGGAGTGGCTCCAGTCAGAGTGCGGACACTAGTATGGTAGGCCCACAAAGCAGGATTGAGTTGTAGGTGCCAGTCGCGGCTAGTGCCATTGATAGTATTTTTTAGGATTTTTAGGATAGTCTTATTAGACACCTCAACTTGGCCATTTCCTTGGGGGTAATATGGAGTGGAAGAATGATGTTGAATATGAAATTTGTCACAAAGCTCGTGGACATCCCAATTTTTGAAAGGGCGACCATTATCAATGACGATGGACTATGGAATACCATAGCGACAAATGATATAATTCGGGATGAACTTGGCTATCTATTTTCCTGTAATGTAAGTTAATGGGATGGCTTCAATCCATTTTATGAAATACTCAGTAGCGACAAGGATAAACTTATGTCCATTAGAAGAGGTGGGATGGATCTTTCCTATGAGGTTAAGTCCCCATTGAGAGAAAGGCCAAGGCGAAGTGAGTGGCTGAAGTTTTTGAGCTGGTGCATGTATAAGATCCCCATGAATTTGACACTGTCGACATCTCTTCACAAAGTAATAAGCATCTCGTTCCATCATAGGCCAATAATATCCTATTCTCATGAGCTTTTTAGTTAAGGTTGGACCAATAGAGTGAGCTCCACATATACCCTAGTGTACCTCTTGTACGGTTGTTTGTGCTTCATTTGAGTTGAGACATCGAAGAAGGGTACTGTCTAGGCTACAACGATAAAGGGTATCTTCAATGATGTCATACTTAGATGCTTGTTGGATAAAAGTTTTGCGTTGATTAAGGGACAAGTCAGGAGGGATAATTTGGTCATGGCGTAGATATCTTTATACCAAGGAGATTCAAGACCAACTAGTTCACACACAATTCCAATTTTGGGGACATTGAATGCAGGGATCAAAAACTATTCCACCAAGACCTCATATTGAGCCGCATTATTAGGGATGTCCAAGAGAGATCCAATGGTAGCCATTGCATCAACCGCTTTGTTCTGGATTCTTGGAATTTGCTCGAAGGAGATGCTATCAAAGTCTAGTCTGAAACTGTCGACCATGCGCTTATGAGGCATTAATTTCTCATCCTTGGTGTCATAGTCATCATTAACTTGTTTAATCACTAGTTGGGAGTCACCGTAGACATGAAGATCTTTGATTTTATAATTTATAGCTATTTGAAGTCCAGTTAGTAATGCTTCATATTCATCCATATTGTTTGTGCACAAAAATACTATTCTGAATGACTTAGGAATGGAGTCTCCTTGAGGTGTGATGAATAAGATACCAACTCCTGATCCATGATTTGTATAAGATCCATCAAAGTATAACTTCCATGTTTTAGGTGTGTCTATAACAAGGATTGATTCATCTGGGAATTCAGATACCGAAGGATGGTCTGCTTTTAATGGTGCATTTGCGAGTTGGTAAGCTATTATTTGTCCCTTTATTGCTTTGCGGTCGACATACTCAATGTCATATTCACTTAGGAGCATAACCCATTTAGCTAGCCTACTTGTCAATGCTGCTTTGCTGAGTAGGTACTTCAAATGATCAATTTTGGCAATTAACTTGGTTTTGTGATTTAGCATGTAGTGCCTCAATTTTTGTGTTGTAAATACCACTGCTAGACATGCTCGCTCAATAGGACTATAGTTTAGCTCATACCTGACTAAAGTTTGACTGATAAAATATATTTACCTTTCCTTTCCATCATCATCATTTTGTGCTAATAGTGCCCCCCAGTGCTGATGTAGTGGCTGTCACATATAGTATTAGATATCTTCCATCAATTGGTGGCATAAGGACTGGTGGAGTTAATAAGTACTTATTGATTTGGTCAAATGCTTCTTGACATTTGTCAGTCCAATTGAAGGGCACACCTTTCCTTAACAAATGCTGGAATGGATGGGTCCTGTCCACTAGTTAGGCAATGAACCTACAGCTTGATTGTAGTCTTCCTTGTAATGTCCTTAGTTGACTGATATTGGTTGGCGGTGGCATGTCTAAGATAGCTTTTACTTTGGCAAGATCAACTTCTATTCCTCTACGAGAGACTATATACCCCAAGAGTTTGCATGATTGGACCCCAAAAACACACTTCTTTGGATTTAGCTTGAGTTGATATTTTTCAAGTCGGGTAAAGATCTTATCCAATACAACTAAGTGTCCACTTTTTTCTAGGGATTTGGAAAGAAGGTCATCAACATAATCTTCCATAAGGACATGCATATAGTCATGAAAAATTGTGGTCATGGCTCTCTGATAGGTGGCTCCTACATTTTTCAGTCCAAATGGCATGACATTCCAACAGAAAGTTCCCCAAGCACATGTGAAAGTTGTCTTGGGTTGATCTTCAATGGTAATCCTAATTTGATTGTAACCTAAGAATCCATCCATTAGTGATAACATTTCATTCTCAGTGGTTAGATCTACTATGATGTCGATGTTCGGCAGGGGAAAGTCATCTTTGGGACAAGCTTTATTGAGGTCTTAGAAATCCGTGCAAACTCTAATGTGACCATTCAGTTTTGTGACAGGAACTAGATTTGATATCCATTCAACATAATCAATTAGGCGAGTAAATCTGACATCCAGGAGCTTCTTGAGTTCTACCTTGACAAGTAGCATGATATGGGGATGCATTTTTCTTAACTTTTATTTGAACGGATTTGAATTCGGTAACAATGGTAAGTGATGTAGAACCAATTCAAGATCCAATCCAGGCATATCAACATATGACCATGCGAAATTGACTTGTTTTTTTGAGAAGAATGCTATGAACTTAGGATTTTCTTCAATGGTTAAGGATGCAACTAACTGTATTACTCTAGAGTTATCTGACGTTCCAATGTTGAATTCCTCTGTTTCTTCTATAAGCAATGGCGATCTCTCTTAGTCTATTGGGAGATAGTCTTGTCCTCCATCCTCAAGAACCTCTGAGAGGTTTTCACCTTCAGATACATCCTTTATTTTTACTTTTTCATGGTCAATAGGCACCTTTTGGTTTTCACCTAAAGACCTATTGCTTTTATTTTTACTTTTTTCATTTTCATTTTTGTGACTAGAGGACAAGACAACCTTACCAAAGTATGCTGCACAGTTAAGTTCTATGGAAAATCCAGCTTTGTTATCCCTACTAGGTATACCCTCACGAAGTCCCATAAACTTAATGATTGCTTCATCACTTTCAAAAGTATCTAAACTTGGTGGCCCTTGTTGGTCCCAATCTATAAGTTGTGGATAAACGAGGGGTAGGCCATCATCAACATCATTAAGGGTCATCGTGTAGGAAGAAAGGGTAAAGATAGAACTAGAGTCACCAGGATCCCAAGAAGATAAATCAATGGATTTCTAGAAACAGTGTTGGAGCCATTCTTCTTTAGTCAAAGACATTCTCAGATGGGTATTTGATGGATTTTGTGAAGAATCACGGGTAAGCATTTGGCCAAATTCCCCAAATATTTTTTCTAGGTCCATGAAGGTCGTGGAGAATAAGGAGTCCCATTCATACTCATTGGAATCAACATCATAATCCCAAGGGTTTTCATGTGTCTTGCTATCATCTGAAGCACTACCAACCTCACTTGAGGGTGACCCGATACCTCAGATAGTCAATTTTACTAGAACAAACCCTAGTCCTTGATGACTTATTAGTTTAGGAGGTTGTAGAGTTTCCAACATTTCTTGTTTGTTCAGACCAAGGCCACTACACCCATCATATCCGTGTTGTTTCATTATTGGAACCTGTTGTGCAGTTTTTCGCACACACGCCCCGCTGAAAGCAGGGACCCTCTTTTGGTTCGGTTTTTTGTGTTTTGGCCCTTTCTTTTTGAGGTTGTCTTCCTTAGGCATGTGCTTAAGTGTATATTTTGATTGCCTAAGTGTTTCCCCCAGGTTACTCATTGAAAATCTTAACTTCTGGATGAATTTTGGGCTTTTGCCCTGATTCGGGATTCTCTGCCCTGGTCGGATTTTCCCGGATCCTGCTTGGATTCCGGTTGGATCTTGTTGCTCGGGAATCCTTGGTCTTCGCGAATTTCCTCCTAGGCTGGATTTCCCTGGATTCTGCCCTGTTATCGAATTCCTAAAATTCTTTCTTTGGCTGTCTTATCAACTGCGTTAATGGCTTCGTACGTGCTTTGAAGGCTGGATTTTAACTCGATTTATGAGATCTTTGCGCCATTATGCTTACTATTTTCCATTGTATGAATCGAGAGCTGGATCCTTAGAGTTTGTTCTTTGAGCTGTTGGTCGGGATTTTGGGGCGTTTGGCTTTGAATTTATTGATTTGGTGGTGGTTTCTTGTGCATTATCGCCGGTGTTGATTGTGGGCTCTTGCTACTTCTAAGATCAATTCCCGCTCTGTAATGGTATGTGCCTAATCACTCTGCTTTGAATTGAATTGAATTATGAATGGCATGTTGGTATTGTGAAAACTTGTGGGATTTAAATTCTGGTGTAGTTGCTTATTCCATGCTAGGGTTATTCAGTATTGCACCCTTTGTCATCTCCCAGGCGAGTTTTGAGTTCATGTGTCCATCTGCATTTCGATGCATCTTGCCCAAGAGTAATTAGTAAACCCTAGTGGTGACTCAACAATGGAAGCAATTAAATTCTGAGCTTGACTGTGTGCTAATGGCGGATGGTGAGGTCTGAAACCTAGGGCGCGGTCATGTCTGGTTATTTCATTTTAAAATTGACCTGGAGTGCAGAGAAAATTCATGAAGGACCATCCTCGACTTACCCTAAGTTAACCTTTCAAAATTCTGCATTGGTTCAGTGTTTGGTGAAATCGTGACTTTCTGTCCCTCCTGAATTTCCATCGCTGTGACCCTGTAAGGTCGGGAAGATGTCATACCGAACTCAGGACGTTATACTGAGGGCCCTCTTAGGTTCATTTTCGTTTGCCGTGACATTATCATTTTTACACCCATGGAATCCTTTGTTCCTTTCAGTCAGCGAGACCTTTGCTTTCGCCAAGACCTCACCCCACAAGGAGATGTCTCATCGACATGCTTGCTCATGCTCGCTTTTGGAAAGACAAGTCCTAGTTGCCAAGAGGTCATGGTGGGCTCTCGTAGCTTCACCGATATCCATTTGTGCTTTGCTAGGACCTTCATGCCTCACTAAGACCTTTCAACGAGATCCAAACTCACGCCGAAGTCTTTCTGTCGGCAAGACAAGCTTCATCGCCAAGAGCTCATAGCGGGCTCCTAAAGTCTTGCCAATCTTCCGTTCTGTCACTGTGACTTTCGCTTTCGGCGAGACCTTTTTTGTAGCTTCTTTCGGCATAACTTCGTGGCTTCGCTAGGACTTCTCCGCAAAAATCCTTACTCTTGCCGAAACTTTTGCTCCGGAATCTCTTGGTCCGGGATTGTGCCTAAACTGCGGATGTCCGTCAAGTCCGGATTTCTCCAAAATCTGCTGTCTTCTGGAATTTCCCAAAATTCTCTTTGGCCCATTCTTCACGGAAATTTGTCCCTCATGGATTTTCCCGAAACTTGATGAGATGCAAAGGAATATTGAATAGCATGATATGTTAGTAATTTCTAATGCATTTGATGATTATTTCATGCTATCTTAAGAGCTCTCATATGGTTTGTTGATGAAAAATGATCAGGTTTGATAATCAAGTAGGCATTTCTTGGTTGTTCCGTTGGAATCTGATCCATCTGGAATTTCCCAAAATTCCTCTATCTGATCCATCTGGAATTTCCCGAAATTCCTCTCTGGCTCAGATTCTGTGGATGGTCTTGAAACCCGAAATCTGTTGTGGTCCTTTTATATGAATTTTAATAACACTTTGGCCATATGAGATGCATTCTAATGATGTATTAATGGATGAACCTTGCTTTCCTATGATTTTTATTGTGTTTTCATGTTGAATACAGGCTGAATCAAGCAAGGCTGCAACTGGTTCCTCATTATCTGATGCAGAGAGGATTAAGCTGGACATCAAGAGCGAGGTACCTGAGAGTAAGATCACTTATGTCTGGTTAGAAGTCACAGATACAAATGTTGGCTCTGGGACTATGAAGAATTTAAAGGAAGAATGGCAGCTGAGGACCCTCCTTTGGTGACTAGAAGGATGATGGAATTAGGCCTGTCCCATGTGGCTAGTTTCCCTTCAACAGCAGTGTTACGAGCTAGTCCTTGAGTGTGCCAGGCACTATGATTAGGATACATAGAGGATTATTGGGCCTCAAGGGAGAGTTGTCGCCAATCTCAACCCAGTCTCCATTTCCCAAACCTTTGGTATGCCAGAACAGTCTCATGTGATGGGATTCACCATTCAAGCAGCTCAGGAGTTCTACGATGACCAAACTGTGAGGTCACAACAGCTTATCAACTCCTGGCTGGAGAAGCCTAAGTCACACTATTCCAAATTTCCCAAGCAGCTGTACAGGGAAAAATTCAAGGAGTACTATGATGCCATCACCTTTCTCAGTAGGGTGCTTGGATTGAAGAGTGTTGGTACATTTGAGAATTGGATGTGCCATGCAATTGTGAGAATGGAACAAGAGAAAATTGACTACCATTGGGCAGGGGTCATTAGCCAAGTAATTCACAAGTAGTTGTCCAATGTGTTGCAGACAAAGACCTTCACAATGACTTCATATCTGGTCTATGCACTAGCCAGATTCCACCCCTACAGAGGATTGGATACAAAAGGAATTTTCAGGCAGGATGTGATTTATGAAGTTTTCCCTCAGTTGCACTGGGGAGGTTCAAACTATAGAAGGGAAAATGATGCATTCACCATGCATATCACCAGAATGCTTCAGGAGGCAGAGCATGTTAGGATTTTAGACCAATCCAGGGAGCTCATCAAGAAATATGGGGCTTGATTTATTCAATTTCCAACTTTCTCCTACCTTCAGATTGATGGCTTCCAGAGAGCCCCATACAGACTTCCAAGGTATCCCACCGATCACATCATATTGTTGGAAGTAACTAGATAGATTTGTGATTTTGATGCCATTGTCAAGAGGGACAAGCACAAGATTGGATTCGGTGGAAATTTCCCACTAACGATTGGAACGGGAGAGGTATATCCTTCCATTGGTTCTGCCCAAGCTTCAAAGGAAGAAATGAGTACTCTTGGCCTATCTTTCCACTCCAAGAGATCCATATTTGGCATCATAGGGGAAGCTCAAAAGAATGCCAGCAGGGAATATAGCCATAAGGTTAGTTTGGAGGACTATTGGGCCAACTGCAGTGACGAGTACAAGGTTAGAAAGAGGAAATTCTACCGGCTCCCGGTTGAGTCAGTTCGATTATATAATGTAAGGGAAGTTCCTGACCAATTGGAAGATGATGGAAACTTGATCTAGGATCATGCCTACGAGGCCATAAAGGACAAACCGATTGGTGATGTAGACTGGCTAGAGGAGGAGCAAACAGAGTTAAAACAACTAATGGATCCAGTTCTCAAATTTACTAAGATGTGGCTCAAGCACACTTTGTGGGAGTTGGAGAATTAAGGTGTACAATGCACCTATGCCCTTATGGGGGACTTAGATTCCCACTCCACCTCCGAAGAATCCACTAGCAGGATCCCAAGGGAAAACTGGACTCTCCTATCAAGATTAAATCTACAGGTGTTCAAGAGGAAGAAGCCCAGGAAGTAGAAAAATAGAGGAAGCCTAAGGCCAAGAAGAGGACAAGGACTAAGAAGTCCGAGCAGACTCCTGAGGTTGATGTACCAATGCCCAAAAGGAGGAGAAGAATCCTGAAATTGTCAGAGAAGGATAGCTCCAAGATTGGAGAGGAATAAATTGTCCCACCAGTGATAAATGTTGAAAGCTCAGAGGAGAAGGCCAAAGTGTATGCAAGGAAGTCTAGGACTCCTTCTCCCAGGGACAGTGTGCCTATGGTGGACCCACTTCCTATGGTTTCTCATGAGGAGCAACATCATAATGTGCCTCCTGCTCATGAAGCTCAAAGTGAACCCGGTGAGACAAAAGAAGTTGAATCTCCTCCAGGGGAGGAATTCCATGAGGGGGAACTCTACGGTGCAGAGGTAGAAATTGAAAAAGAAATGCATTCTCCCTTGGTTACATATGCAAAATCACCAGTCACAAATGAAGCAGTTGAATCTCCTCCAAGGGAGGAAGAGGCAGAAAGGATCCTATCACCTGAACATGAGAAGGAGGAACATGTTGAAGAAGAAGAGTTGAATAAGGATGAGGTACCTAAGGATCAACAAGAAGAAATGGGACAGAGCAATGTGCAATTGGAGCCCACTATCCCTAATTGGCTGGAAAAAGAAATAAAGAGAAAATAGGTGGTAGTAGAGGATAGTCCACCGAATTGGGATGCACTACTAGCTAGAATTGGAAAAGATAAAGGTAAGAAGAAGGCTAGGGTGATCTCACGGGTTGAAAGAGATGAGGCACATAACAGGGTTGTTCATATTGCTACCCCTGTTCCAGATAAAAACAAAGATGATGTGGCTGGAAGTGATTATAATGTGCAGACTCTTGATCTTGGGCCTACATTAGTTGAGTAGGATATTGAGGATTACCAGGGTTCTAGTGCTGTTATTATGAATCGATTGAGGAAGGAAATGAAAACCAAGCAAGAGCTGAAGAGAGAAAATGAGAATCTCAAGAGATGCTTGGAGGAGTTAATGAAACCACTGCAGTCCATTAACCCTTCTTCCTCTGCTGCGAATCCTCTACCTCAGGCGACCATCACCGAGCTAGAAAAGATGAAAGCCTCCACTGTTGCTACTATGAATTGGTTGAAGGGAGTGCAAATAAAAGGTGGTGAAGCTATTAGGGAAATCCTGTCGACAGGAAAGGATGATGTCATGACAACTGAGCAGTTGAAATAGGTAATGGCACTGGATAAAGAAGACACCGACCTCCTGCTACAAAAAACTAGGATTATTATGGAGTACACCTGGGACAAATTGGTAAGCGATGGAATTCTTCCTTCCTCTAGAGCTGCCGAACTGTGGGAATGGTTCAAGACATTGCAAATCAGGCAAAAGGTGTTAAGGAAGATTTACAAACAGGGAAAACACATTGATGACACCCTAGCTGGCATCTATGGTGGTTGCATGGCCTTCTTCAAAATCATGACGAGATGAAGGAGGATCGCGCTCGAGTATTTCAGTTTGGAATGGTTGAGAGAATGGTGGCGTGATGTCTATACACCACTTGATGATGGGTTCATCTCTGAACACCAGCTGGATGATGCGGCCACCTACCTTGCAGTTATTGATAAGTATTTGGCATACAAGGTAGACTAGGATAAGTCAGTCAAGCACTCAAGAGAGGAGATTGCATCCATTGAGGGGCGACTTAGGGTTATGCCAGTACCACCTGTAGCCGACTTAGATGGAGCATTCCTGAAGCTGCATAAAGAGCCGGATCAGAGCACGAATCATAGGGAAGGGAGCTAATGATAGGCTGCGGCGCAACTCGTGCTTCCCTATTATCTTCCCACGCGTCATCAGAGCTGCATTGCGGATCCCGGGCCAACCTCGATGGGATGTACATTTAATGCCTATTTGACCCATTTCGAAGACTCTCTTGGTAGGGTTGTTATGCTGAGTTATTGTTGTGAAACCCTTGCCTGGCCGACAGGATTTCTGGGAATTCTATATATTGGGCATTTGGCCTCTTTGTAAAGGGTTGTTAGAATAGTTAGAAATAGTTAGAAGATCATAATTTGTAGCTAATAAATCAGAGCTAGTTAGAAGTAGAGTAAGTTAGCAATTAGGAATTCTCAAGCAAATGTTGTAACAGAAAGCTAGAATTGTTGCTACTGTGGATAATTCGAATGCAGATAATGACATTGTGATTTGGTGCCATACTTGTGTTCTTTGTCTTGCATGGTTCTTGTTGTTCTCTCTTTAAAATTTCTTTGAGGAAGTTAACATTTAGATTAGATTTGACTTAATAATGTTTGTGATTTGATACCCGAATGTTGTAGCAATCCTTTAGTCCATACTTTTCGCAACCAACTGATTGTTAGTTGCTTTGCAAAGTTAGCCTGGACTTCATATTCAGTATGCTTAGTTCGATTGTGAGGATTTGTTCATTTCAACTGCAATAGGGTTGTTGAATGAATGTTCATGATTTAAAAATCTTAACACCTCAGAAGATTGCACTATTTTCGGTGAGATTGTAGATTTATCTTGGTCAGGCAGAGATCAGTTTTGAAGGATTGGTCCATTTCGAGTGTTGGTTACTTTCATTGTTAATCTTAGTTTTAATGTTAGGTTTAGAACTCTCTTTGAAACCCTTATTCTTTTTCCATTTCTTTGATTATTGGGTTAAATCTAGGATTGAAGCACCATCAAATTGTTAGATCTGATAAAATTGATTCAATAGTTTGCTTGTAGTAAGGTCCCATTGTGATTACCAACAATTTCACATTTATCACTGAGTTGTTTATGCACTGTCAAGACCTGACATTAGAGACCTTGGGGTTATCTCTTGAGGCTTGCCGATAGAGATTTACCTTTCAAGAGAGATAGGATATTGCATCTTGTCTGTATTGTTGTTGTGTAGAAAACACCATCAACAGAACCCTTTTGGATATTGTTCAATTGGAAACTTCTTAGTTTATTTATCCTCCTCGTCTTTGTACAACCATGTAAGAATGTGGTCATCCAGAGATTCTTTAGCAATTCCCCCCATTTAGTAAAGGTGGTAGGAGGATTATGAATGACAAATTTGGGCTGCATAGGAGGTGGTTTTCCATATGACTTTGGTGACTTGGGTAACTTTCCAATGAAAAAGAGTTTCTTCATATCATACTCTCCGCAACCTTTGTCTTGGATCTAGATTTTAGGCATGGAAGGTGTAATGAATGAACTAGATGATTTGATAAGAGTAGATCAATTAATGTAATGGGATGGAGTGGTGGATGAAGTGGAAGATGAGGCCTCCCGATTGATGGGAACTTGGCATTCAATAGTTCCTTTGAGGTTGGAACAATATTGGAAAGAATCAAGGTCACCTGGAATAGTAACTTCAGTGCCATTGTGTGGGAATTTGAGGCATTGATGATAGGTGGATGGAATAGCTCTCATGGCATGAATCCATGGGTGGCCAAGGAGGAGATTGTAATGTAAGTCCAGATCCAAGACGTGAAACACTGTGTCCTGTATGGCCGGGCCAACTCTTACTAGGAGTGAAATTACACCTTCGGAAGATTGTTTGGCATCATGATAAGCTTTGATCACAATTTTCTTGGTTGGGTCAATGAAATTCTAAGAGTATCCCAATGCCTTAACCAATTTTAGTGAGAAAATATTAAGGCCTGCTCCACCGTCTACTAGGACTTGTCTGATCTTGTGGGTATTAACATATACTTCTAGGTGTGGGGGACTGTTATGGTCAGATTTTGGTGCTAAAAAGTCTTGTTTGAAGAAGGTGACATGGTGTGGCATAGCGAGGTATCCGACCATGGCTTGAAATTCATTGACATCTAGGTTTGTAGGAACAAAGGCTTCTCATAGGGCTTTATCGAGGATTGCTATGTGATGTGGTGAGATGCGAAGGAGTTCCAAGATAGAGATTTGTGTGGGAGTTTTCCCTAGCTGCTCTATGAGGTTATATTGGCCTTTTGGTTGAGGATTTGTGGATGGACCTGGAATAGTTATCTTGGTTCTACGGGTAGTGACAACACAATAAGATTTTGGCTTGTTTATGGTGATGGTAGCAATGCATTCATCAAGAGGTGTCACATTCAGAATGATGGTGTTGTAATCATGCTTGAAAGCTACATAGTTGGCATTGTTGTTATTCCCTGAACTAGAGGCTTTTCCTTTATCATGGTCTTGCAAAGGGGTCTTGAATATTGTATGATCAACATTTGTTTTTCCTTGTGAATTGTCGATTAAAATGGTTTGATCCTTGATAAGGTCCTGAATGATGTTTTTGAGTGTCCAACATCTAGATGTCTTGTGTCCTTTTGTGTGGTGATATTCACAATATTCGTCATCTTTCCACCAATCCGGTTTGATCAAGGAAGGTTCATAATTCTTGGTGTCTGGCAGTGTAATGACATTAGATTGCAAAAGTCATTTAAGGATTGAGTCGATGGGTTCACCCAAGAGGGTGTATGTTCTCTTAGTATAGGGGGGACCTCTTCTTTGTTGGGTGCTTTGGAGAGCATGTAGTGTTTGGTTTTGTCCTTGTGCTGGGGTACTTGGTGTACTGGATGTGTTTGATGAAGAAGGACCTTTAAGTTGAATGATTGGTCCTTTGGTTATCAATTTGGCATCAACAACTCCGTCATTTGTGACATTTTTGTTTCAGGACCAGTAATTGCCTTTGTCATTGTTGGGTTTCTAATTGTCTTTGTTTATCTTGACTAGTCCTCTAGTGATAAGGCCTTTCTTAATAAGAATGCCCTTTTCAAGAATCTCTTCAAAGGTTGTGCAACATTGGATTTGAATTCGACTCATTAGCTCTCCATTAAGGTTTTCTACAAACATGGTGAGAAGGTTTTTTCCAAGAATATGACAAGGGAATTTTCTAACCAAGCCTCGCCATCTTTGGTAGAATGAGGTAAGTGACTCCCCATCTTCTTGTTTGGTTGTGCTCAATGTTGCAAGGTGACATCATTTTTAATGTTAAAGGAAAAATGATTGATAAATTTGTCAGCTAGCTCACCCCATGTTTTGATGCCTTGTGGAAGATGTGAAAACCAATCTAAGGCTGCCCTTGTAAGACTTCGTGGGAATAATCTCATCAAGTAGGTAGGGTCATATGCAACTTCCATGCATATTGTGTTGAATTCATGGATGTGTTCCACCGGATCCCCTGTCCCCTTATATTTGGGCAATGGTGGTGTTGTGAAATGTGGGGGCAAGGGTGGCATGTATAAGTTTCAATCAAATGGAAAAGGGCACAATTCCTCCACAAAATATGTCTTCTTGTTGGTTCCCAATTGCATGTTGGCCATTCATTGTTCAAGAGTTTGCATGTGTTGGATCAAATAGTCTGCAAGGGATGATGTTGCGTTGTTTTGATCTGAAGCAATAATGTTGGCATTGAGGTAATGTGTTGGGTTTGGATTTTGATTGATATTATGTGATATGAGACCTTGATTTTTATATGGATGTGAGTTATTTTGATTGGGAATGAGATTGGTGTTTAAGTTGGTTCCAAAGATCATGTTCGTATTTGGTATGGAATTTTGGAGTTGGGGTATAGACCCTTGATTCATGTTTTGATTTTGAAAGTTGACTCCTTGGTTTGTAAATGGAGGTGTGGAACCTTGATTGATGTTTTGGTATGAAGGTACAAACCCTTGATGTGAAGGGATGTTTCCTTGATCAAAACTTTGAAGTGAAGGCACGGGTCCTTGATTGATATTTTGAAATGAAGGTGTAGGCCCTTGAATAAGGTTTTGAAATGATGGAATAGACCCTTGATTACTATTTTGAAGTGATGGAATAAACCCTTGGTTTGTATTTTGAAGTAATGGAATAGACCCTTGGTTGGTAGTGGACCCTTGATTGTGGTTTTGACTTGAGGTCTTGCGTGAGATATTGTGAACCTTTCTAGGGTTATTTGGTGGAGGTTGATTCAATGAGGGCACACTTTGAAATTGGAATGAGGGCCTTTGGTTTGTGTTTTGGGATGTGGGTATGGAACTTTGGTTTACATTTTGGTTCAAGGGTGTGTGACCTTGGCTTAGATTTTGAATCAAAGGTTTAGGACCTTGTAATGTGGACCCCTGATTTGTGTTTTGAAAGAGCGGATTCATGAAAGTTTTACCCATGGAGTTTGAGGAAATACTGAATGTGAAAGTTTGACTTTGTGTAGTGGCATGAGTTGGGATTCTTGTTGTAGTGGTAGCAGTCGTGTGCATGGTTGTCTTAAGGGGTATGTTCGTCATTTGTTGTGATGAAGGCATGCCAAATGGATTTTCAGTTTCTTGTTCTATGATGGTTGACACGTCATAACCTTGAGGTAATTTGGAACCCTTTTTGGCTAGTGCATAGAAAAATTTGTTTGGGTTGGCACTAACAAGTTGGTCAACTATGCTCAAAAGTCTTGGATCTTGATAGGCCCTTTCAATCTCTTGGGGGGTCAATTGTTTGTTGGTTACTTCAAAGTTTAGGTATTCCCAAGGGTCACTTTGGTCTTTTTGTGATGTGTTGTGGTGGGGTGTAGATTGATTTGAATTTGTGACATTATCAGGAAAAGGGTCACTTAGGAAATCCATGTACTTTTGTTTGGATTTTGACCTTGTTTCAACCATGTGAGACTTTTGCAAGTTGGGGATAATGCAAAATGGTAATGAGACTATGCTATGTTTTTTTTTTTGGATTTTTTGGACTTTAGGATATGAAAATGCAAGGATGATGATGCAAGGATGGTAATGTTAAAAAGACGAGGGATAAAGAATGCTAAAGGACACTAAAATATTGGGTGATGGTCAAAGTGATTGATGTGGTGACTAGATGATGCTAGTGCAAGATTAGGATGATAATGTAGCTAAGGTTAAATGAGATTGATCTATTTTTTTGTATTTTTTTATATTTTTTATATTTTGGGGGTATGAAAATGCAAGGATAATGAAGGATTGATATGAGCTATATATATATATATATTGTATTTT